>JARSSU010017585.1:0-74142 GCA_029619165.1 Eurosta solidaginis | reverse complement strand
TTACAAGTATGATATGTATGAGAAGGAAACAATTCCTTTCTCTTTCTAACACACTGCAGTTTGACACTTCGGTCCAGTGTCAAACTATTGTGGAACTCAGTGGAACCTGCGTCGGAACATGCGTTTGACACTGAACGAAGTGTCAAAATTACCGGGGTTGCTGTCGTGGAAAGCGACACAGGGAAACAAAAAACGGAGCGGAATATCAGATATGGGTTGCTGTGATGGTAAATTTTTTTGAACGAATTTAGTATGAAAATGTAGTGCACCTATATGGGTCCTACAGAAAATTATACAAAAGTCTTGAATTGGGGTATCTGAGGACGCGTAGTTATTCCAGCATTAAGAATACAAACACGGGTGCTAAGTTTTTCTACCCGTTCAAAAGTTCTCCGCGAAAAAACAGTTTGAAACCGAGGTCGACTGCAATAACCCGTCCAAAAATGTGGAAAGAGAAATGAAAAGACGCGTTTTGTCCTGTTATCAATAGTCCAAAGAGAAAAAGTATTCGAATTATTGGAAGCGAGGCAAAAACGCGTCTATTAATACCTCCCCCGACAGTTTTGGTCGTGTTTTAGCAATCGTCCCCGGTAATAAAGTATCACAATTTGTTAATTAAAATTGTCCAAAATATATGGATTTTAAAGAGAGATGTAATTAAGTGCTCGTTTGAAAGTAAATAAGGATATTTCTTTGTAATATAACAATAAAAATTTTACGCAGTTTTCGATAGCAGCTACTACACTTTTTTTTGTCCTAAGAAGTACAACAGTGCCAAATAGCATCCACACGAACAAGAACAAGCATTTATCAGGGAGCGTGCTGTGTATGTGTGTGCTGCTACATATCTACGTGTAGACTTTACAAAGAGGGAGGAATACGCGTGTGGCACCTAATGTTTAATTCTTCTAGATTTAAGGCTTCGTTCTTAAATTGAGCCTACGCTCGTGCGACCATTCTGATTATTGCGGTCCATCTTTTAAGACAGGGCGGTTGACGTAAAACGTTTATACCTTAGCATGCGTTGCTTATCTGGGTTGTTTATGGAATTTAGCGTGTTGGATAGTGTATACATTTTGTGGAAGCCATGCTAATGAGTAGCGAAGGCTGCAGTAGGTTCTTGTAGCGATAACGGAGAATCGCATGCAAACGCGGGGAGCAGCACGGTTTGCAATGTCTCCACTGCTATAGAAAGGAGCAATATCGGCGGATTTACTCGCCTTCGCCGTGGTTTCAAAGAGGAATTACCTTGCCATTTTAGGACCAGTATATATTATGCAGGATTGGAAAGTACTAATGTTATCTCGGCTGACAGGGGGTGGGGGGAGGGTGGGTGGTCAGCACTTATCTTGCAATATACAAGCAGACGGAGAATACGTTGTACACGCAGCATAGGGAAAACTGTGCTAGGCACAAACACAATTAATAACCAACTCAGAAATAGAAGTCCCAAGCATAACATAAGTTCAAGCTAATGCAAGGAAAGCGAGCGAGGTTGAAGGAACCATCAAAAAGCCTATAGCATAAAGGTATAGGTGGACGTAGACGTCACGCTAGAATGTAATGGAGGTGGACAAGAGACCAATGATGCTGATTGATCTAGAAGCCAAGGATATCTTGGAGAGAAAAGGTTCCTGAACATCAGATGCGCTAGAACCTCGCAGTGGTAGCCGTCAGAGCGGAAAATCAAGCAGGTATTTATCTGCATCTCTGCCGAATTCTTGTCAACTTCTGGTATTGGTAACACTGCCAACGCTGTAAGGTCACTTGTAGGATGGCTGTTTTTAGACTTTAATGACAAATGTCAAAAATATCACACATATAATCTTGGTGGTACCGATCGAAAATTATTAATGCGTGTTATTGATCTGGGAATTTCTTTGAGACTACCATATGAAAGCTAATATATTATCATATGAACTCTAACCACTGGCGACGGCCTTAACCGTCTCCAATCGGGACAGTTATCCGTGATATTTTTGGCATTTGTATATAGTTAGTAGGGGCGGACTGGGACTGGAAAAACAATCGGTAAACGACTGGAAAATAAGGATCTGACCGCAACAGTAATATGCTAGATAAGACATATTTCCATACACCAAAGCTTTGCATAATGAAATATGTAACTCAACAGTAAATCTGAGTGAACGCACTCTCACAAAAGGTGAAGTGAGAGTGACTTAAATTAAGCCAATTGAAATTCATTTACATAAGTAGTGGTGGAAAAGTGGACGCAAAGTTAGCTCTTGTGCTGAAAGAAATCCTTTAGAAAGTAAAAACAAACGAAAGACTAAAGCTGTCATAGTAAAAATTTCAAAAATAAACTTTTCTATTACTACAGCGAAGGTTGTTATATTTTACAATCACAAAATCTATCTAATACCGAAGCCCAAATTCCCAATGACTTCATATGCTAACTTTGAAACTCTAAATTCCTTTTGCCATTTCGCTTTTCCGACCTTTCTCAATATACAAATCAAACATGATCACCTTTTATTTGCGTTATCATGAATATATGTTATTGAAGTCATTTATAAACATGAATTGTCAAAAATGACGCAATGAAGATTTGCAGACAGGAGAGCAGACCACAGGGTGCTTGCCTTGTATGCGCACATCGATTCTTTACACAAGGGTATTCTCTTTTGAAAAAATGAATTCAGAAATTCAGTATTATTTATTTTTGTAAATCTACATACAGAATTTGTATTATTGGCACAACAATGCGTTGTATCTCAATCAAAAGGAAGGAAACAAAATCTAAATACCCACACATAAAGGTATAGAAAAATATCTATACGTAGACATTTACTTCTTTGAAAATATGAGCACATCACTTAAGTAGTGTTGGTCAGCGTTGATCTTTTTTCATTTATGACTTTTACCTTTTTCATTATTTTGATCTAGAGCCAATTTTTACAAGGACATTCCTATAGCATTCAATTTGTTCAGTGAATAGTATTTATGAGTATGTATGTGTTAGGAATTCCTCATACCTAATATTGAAGGAGTTTAAATACATTTGAATTATTTCACTTAAGCAAGGTCTGGTTGTGGCAGCCACTGTGGTGTGGTGGTAGCGTGCTCGCCTAATACACCGAGATCCTGGGTTCATGCCCCGGCAATGTAATTTTGGAACAAGTTTTTTCAATTGCAAAAAGTTTTCTCAGCGGGCTCGCCCTCCGCAGTGACGTGGCAAATACTTGGAGTGTTCTTCTATCATGAAAAAGCTTTCAGAGAAAATTTATCTGCCTTGCCGCTGCGGTCGGAGTCGGCATAAAATATATAGGTCCAGTTCCGCCAATTTATATGAAAAATTAAAAAGAGCACGACGCAAACTGGAAGAGAAGCTCGGCCTAAAATCTCTTCGGAGGCCTCGTTTGTCTGGAAATCTGGCGTTTGCTCTCTCGATGAAAACATATTCAAGCCTGTCAAGTAGTATAACTTAAAATACAATCTCTAAGAGATGATAACGAGAAACTCATGTCATGCTGTGATGCACCTAGAAGCCATTTTTTAACGACTGTTGTGATCTATTGTTACCGTCAGAGTAAAAGGATTGCGAGTGGATTCTTAGATGGCATAGCCAAAGACCGGACTTCTTTATGACTTTTATTCCGTCTGAGAGACGCTGCAGTGGCTAGGCAAGGAAAGATCGACTTACATTGCAATTAAGTTTGGAGGCATACGTGGGCTGAGAGCCTAGCGATGTAATAGCCTCCAAGGTGGGTGTTGGATGACCTGAAAGGCTGACCATCAACATATTGCCAAATCACTGCGGAGGGGCCACCCGCTCGAAACTTGTTCAATTGAAAACCCGTTTTTTCTTAATTTTGTATGTCCTCTGCCTAGGACTTGGAGCCAGGACCATCAATGAGGTGGGCGGAGCATGCTCCCAAAAGACCATGGCAGTTCACATATTACCCAGTGTTGTTAAGAAGCGGACAGCGCACCCATAGCCCTGGTTGCTCTGTTTCAGCTCACTCCACTATCAAATATGTAATAAGGGTGAACTTAGAAGTCTCAATACTTTTAAGAGTGGCCTACTGAAAGATGATATTTCGTTTTGCCTTGCAAATAAACCATTCAAATTCGCAGAATTAAGCCAATACCGTATTCACGTTGCCAATCCTTTACGAAATTCAATACCTACTGTATCAGCTAGGTGGAGTTCGAGAATATTTTCGCTAGCCATAAGTGCTGCGCCAGCTGCGTAAGCGATGACTTGAAAACAGTTCCATCTTATTTCAGCAGCAATTCGTTCGCCTTTCAGTTCCACAGTAGAGGGGATAACGTACCTTCCAGGAGTTTCCCTGGGCACGTACGTTTGCTATAGAAGAGTCTCATATTCTTGGTTGAATAGTACTTACCCACAACATTGATGTGAGCAGTCGTTTCTGGATATGGATCTGTCACGCTCCTGGTGCTGGCCCTACTATCTCGGGGACGATGTTTTGAGCCGTCGACCTCAGATTTGCGAATGCCACAAGTTGCCTTTTCATCCCCAAATTGAGAAAGGGGTCGCGGATAGACATCGATTAATGCTCCTTTTATAACGCAAAAGAGCGAGATCCTTGTAGGAAATTCGCTTCTTTATCTTTTTTATGACAACAAAGGGAGCACCGCTACGAGCTTGCTTTGAGCTATACGCATTGGAAGCTTGAGATCTGTAAATATGCAAATAATTTCAAACGTGCGTACACAGGAGCCTTACAGATAGGCTTTGAGGAGAAATGATGTAATGCTAATAGGACTTAAGTCATTTGATCCACCTTTGCAGATTGAGCTGAAATACCTTAGGTACTCGTTTCGCCAACGAAGTTAATATTGGACAATAAAGATTGCTGTGGATACATGTAAGATTACATTTTAAAGGTTTGCGCGATAACGACAGAATCAGAACGTTATTATAGAGCTATGTCTTAACATTAACAACTATATCCATAATCTTTACAGTTGTTTCGCCTGGCGTAAGTGTTTTTGCTGATGTGGGTACTCCTTCCCCAGAATCACGTTGTGGGGTTTCACGGGTTGACCAGCGCAATATGATTGTACTATACACATATTAAGCAGGCGAGACTCTGGCGGCCTCCAGTTCCTCATGGTACTAGGAGATGGTGGCTGTATGGCCTTGAAGGTTCAATGTGGTCATATCAAATCGATGCCGAAATGGTCGGGCTAATACCTTAATGATGCTTGTTGCCGCAAACGTTCGGATATATAGTCGGCAAAAGACCATCAACATCTATAACACTCCTCAAAACCTTCGGGAGTGTCGTTATCGCTACAACAACAACAACGATCACGGTGCGCTAGTGGCTAATCTGGTACCGCATTCGTAAAAATAAACTTTACAAAAAAAATTATTCTTTCTAGAGATAAATTGTCATACGAATTTTTCTCTAATTAATAATTGCAGCCGATACACGCCTGCATCTAATGGCTGTAGCACAAAACTGATAGCAATCGAATTTATAGAAATGATGTAGATTGTAATATTTATGCAAATAATGATTGTGCAATCAACGATTGATTGTACATTGTAACTTTACAATCACGTATGATAAAAAATCTTTTGTGATTGCAATTAAGTTTGTCAGGCATACAAAAATATTAGGTGTGCAGTCAGACTATTGACTACATGTCCATGCACGTGGAGCTGCAATTGCACCTAAAATACCGAACAAAATTCAAAAGTCTCGCACTGGCAGCTCTTGGGGCAAAGATATAGAAATATCCTTATAGCTAAGTATCAAGAAATTGGCCTGCGACATTCAGAACTACCAAGGGATGTATTCTTATGACGCCAGAAAATCATCTACACAATGAGGAAGTATGTAAGATAAAGTCCTAAAACAGAAATGAGTGAAGTGTCAAATGATGACTACAAAAGATAAGAAAATGACTGATTAAATAAGTGACTGAATGACTAGCAGGCTGATTGAGCTGAGCTAAGTGGGTGGAGGTGGAAGCATTCAGATTACAATACTCTTGTTCATATTTGAAAGATGGCTGGCTGATGACTGGTAATGGCGATTTATCATTTTAATTTGAGTTAAGATATCACAATTGCAAATAATACACGCCCTAGACAAACAAACATCATCTCTCCGGGAGATTGGTGTAAAATAAATGATTTCAAATGACTGTAAGAAGAATACAAATGCCAACACTGCAAAAGCAGGAAAAAATAGCAAACTGAGCAGAAAACGGAAAGCAAAAAATTACAAAAGAAAACCCCGCAACACTTCATAAAACGTTTGTTGGCTAAATATAAGAAAGATAAAGCTTTTGTAACGCATCAACGCCAATAGCGCCATCAGCGGCACCTCAATGGCAATTGCAGCACCCTCATAACAACATATCATCCTACATCTGTATCATTCATTCATTCATTCATTGCTATCTCAGCTGTTATGTGGTGTGGTAGCAGATCTCTTGCCAAGAGGCACACGTGCGTTTCTTATTTTCCTTCAATAGGTAAAGGACGTTACGCGGAGTATTTGCAAGGATGAATGCGTTGACTGTGATTGAAAGCATTTTGCTGCGTTGTTATGCTGAGGGCTGTGGCTCGTAAGGTAGACTTGAACAAACTTTGTTGGTGAGATATGCAATCCAATAAATCCTTCAAAGAATATGAGCTGAAGGACAGCAAAAAAAATGGAGATAAAAAGTTAAGAAAATGTGAAATAAAGTTCCCTAAAGGCTACTTGATTGATACACCGCTACGGTAAGTTGGCAACCGATTAAGGCAAATTCGGTGGCACAATTGGAATTTCATAGACCATTGACCAGCTGCCGCGGTATCGCATTTGGCATGCAATGTGTTTCAATATCTGCTTGTCTCTACAAAGAGTCTTGTTTGAATGCTTTTCCACTCAAGGCCTTTTCCATTATTTGGTCTGTTAATGTTGTTATTATTTTTTTCCGAAGATTTTGACCATAAGTAGAATAAATAAATAAATGTAAGGCGCGATAACCTCGAAGAGATTTTAGGCCGAGCTTCTCTTCCTCAGTCGTTCTCATTTTTAATTTTTCTACAAATTGGCGGGAGGGGACCTACTTGTTTTATGCCGACTCCGAACGGCATCTGCAAGGCAGATGAGTTTTCACTGAGAGCTTTTTATGGCAGAAATACACTCGGAGTGCTTGCCAAACATTACCGAGGGGCGACCCGCTTAGAAAAATTTTCTTCTATTTGAAAAATCTTATTTCTAAAATTTTGATAATGCTTTGCCCGGGGCGTGAACCCAGGATCTTCGGTGTGGTAGGCGGAGCACGCTACCATCACACCACGGCGGCCGCCAACCATAAGTAGAGCACAACCGAAATCTGGCTTCTTTAAAGTTAAAGAATTATGGTATAACGCATGCAGGCGATGCACGTATTTTTTGTATTTTTTGCAATTTCTGTTGATTATAAAAAATTTGCAAATAATTGGAACGATTTGAATAACTTTGCTTAAGCTTCAGCTGCTGTCAGAAAAGCTTGAACTCAAGGAGCAGCAGCTGCTATCAGGAACTCTCCTTAGCCAAATGACTCGCAAAAAGTCGCGCCAATAGCTTCTTCTTTGTGTAAAAACTGGTTCCCAAATAAACGAAGTCTTTTATTATTTCGAAATAAGGCCGTCAGCCGTGGCGTGGCTGCCAAGGCGCAAATACACTGACTCTTTGCTTGATAATAGCAGGTATTCGTTTTGTCCTCGCTCACCACAAAACCCATATATTTTGCTTCCTTTTCCTATTTCCGGCGCGAGTTATCAGGCCGATGATATCAACGTCTCCAGCATACGCCAGTAACTGCAGGCTTTTATAGGATATTGTTTAAGAGCGGAAACGTTCTGCAGTTTATATTATCTTTCCTGAACCAATTATAGGGAGTCACTCTGTCTGAAACCACGCTTACTGTCGAACAGAAGACCATCGTTTTGCACGGCCGTATGAGTTTTTGCTGGGAAATCGAATTCAGTGCGTTTTAGACTGAGGAACCTTTGCTATTGTCGCGGTTCATGTGAAGTTTCACGCCCAAAATCATGGTTGTTAGTGTTTTTAGTCCATGTGGTACAGTGTGCGCGGGCTTTCAAAACGGTTCTCATGTTTTGTTTGTGTTTTTCCCCATTTAAACGTCTCCCTTACGCTTCGTGTTCTTCTTCTATTCGTTCCTGTCTTCGTCTCTCATACTTATCTTTGTCTTTCCTCTTTCGCCTTCTCCAAATCACTCTCTTTTCTGCAACTTTCCCTCATCGTTTTCCCCTCTTCGTTTTGTCTCACTCTCGTCCTTTCCTCTTTCCTCTCTCTTCTTGTACCTTTACTTTATCTTTACCTTTACCTTACCTATTCTTACACATTTTCCTTAACTTTACCTTACCTATACTTACACATTTTCCTTTACCTTTACATTTACCTTTACCTTTACCTTTACTTTACCTTTACCTTTACCTTTACCTTACCTTACCTTTACCTTTACCTTTACCTTTACCTTTACCTTACCTTTACCTTTACCTTACCTTTACTTTACCTTTACCTTTACCTTTACCTTTACCTTTACCTTTACCTTTACCTTTACCTTTACCTTTACCTTTACCTTTACCTTACCTTTACCTTTACCTTTACCTTTACCTTTACCTTTACCTTTACTTTACCTTTACCTTTACCTTTACCTTTACCTTTACCTTTACCTTTACCTTTACCTTTACCTTTACCTTTACCTTTACCTTTACCTTTACCTTTACCTTTACCTTTGCCTTTACCTTTACCTTTACCTTACCTTTACCTTTACCTGTACCTTGCCTTTACTTTACATTTACCTTTACCTTACCAACAACACCAAGAACAAAGCGTTAACGACCGCAACCAGGCTCGATGCTCGGGGCAGCTGAGCGCCGACCATATGGCCATAGTAGTATAGCGTCCTCAGTCACAAGACGAACAGACTACATGATTCCTACTGCACTTTGAGGGAGATCTTAAGGCCACAATAGAGGTGGACGGTAGCGCAAGGGGTGCGCAAATGGCGGACGAGGCGATAAATGTGTACACCGATGGTTCCAAAATAGTGGAAACGAGTAGGGTCTGCGGTATACTGCGTGATCCGAAATTAAGCAGATCCTACAGGCTGCCGATTACTGTAGCGTTTTCCAAGCGGAATATTAGCCGTAACCAAGCAGTAGAAACCCTGGAAGAGAATAGCTTAAGCTGCAACCGTGTTAACTTTTATATGACAGTCAAGCAGCAATTAAGGCAATAATCTCGCATAGCACAGCATCTAAATGCGTGTTAGAGTGTAAGCAGTCTCTGGAGAGAATCGGACAGGGAGAAGCATACATCTATATTGGTCCCAGGGCATATGGGAATAGATGGGAATGAAAAAGCGGACGAACTAGCTAAAAAGGGCGCATCCTTGAAGCTTGCTCCGTAGACGTCCCAATTAGATTGGGCGAGATTAAGCGAAGGCGAGAGGTGCACATGATCGACCAAGCAGAAAAGGCGTGGTTCAAGCGCGGGGCTGTAAAGTGTCGAAGATTATGTGTAGGTCTTACAACCTTAGACTAACAAGTTGCTTCTATCATTAAAAAGAGAGGACTGTAGACTCATGACGGGTATTCTGACTGGACACTGCCTTCTGGCGTCACATGCCTTTAAATTAGGCTGGGTCATGATAGCAGGTGTAGGAAGTGCGGGTTGGAGGAGAAACGTCGAGCACGTTCTGTGCTCGTGCCTGCACTTGCCAGGCTAAGACTCCAGCTATTAGGAGTGATACAGCTGTCAGATCTAGAAGCAGCAAGTGGCTTAAGTCCTAGGAAGCTTCTAGTATTTCCAGAGGAGGATTATTTTAACATAGGTCCTGGTTTTTGAAGGGTTTTTCAGTTTGGTCGTTACAAACTTCGGTAACACTTACGACTCATCAGCTATGTGAGGTCCTCATGGACCGCCAGTTCAACTACCTACCTTTACTTTACCTTGACTTTACCTTTACCTTTACCTTTACCTTTACCTTTACCTTTACCTTTACTTTACCTTTACCTTTACCTTTACCTTTACCTTTACTTTACCTTTACCTTTACCTTTACCTTTACCTTACCTTTACCTTTACCTTTACCTTTACCTTTACCTTACCTTTACCTTATATTTACCTTTACCTTTACCTTTACTTTACCTTTACCTTTACCGTACCTTTAGCTTTACCTTTCCTTACCTTTACCTTTACCTTACCTTTACCTTACCTTTACATTTACTTTACCTTAGCTTTAGCTTTACCTCTCTCCCCCACCCCAACATCTTCCTCTTCTTTCTATTCGTCTTCTATGTAGTTCATAAAATACGTTTACTTCCATTATCATAAGAATATTTCTTAACACTAATCGGTTACTCTTATCTTACATCTTTAATGACACATACTTAATGTCTTCTATTAATTTAGTTGAATGGTGGCACAACACGCGAACATATGTAGATATCTACTACAAAATGTTAAGTATTCCTTTCACTACATAAGTGGAATCTGTAATGTAATTAAGTATGCGAAGGGAAATGAGTTGCAAATAAGACAAACAAAAACACATGGACCAAATTAAACACATAATGGCGTTTAAGCTAAAGTCAAGTCAAATGGCATCAACAATTCGGTGCGTGCCACTGTGAAGACCTATAGGGCTCCTTAAACACTTGAATTCATAGTATACATGTTGCTCACATTCGTGTAGCAATTAAACGAACAAATATTGGCGCTGGAACATTTACAAACACACGCCCTCACATACCTTGACTAAGCTGGTGTATTTGCAAATGAAAGCACGCAATTGCGCCTACAAGTAGGCAATTTATTGTGCATTTTATTGCTCATTAATTTGTTAGCTTTTATATACCCCACTGTAATTGTTGTGTATGGGCTCAGTATGGTTCATTACAAATTGAAAACAAATTAAAAATGCAATAATGATGAACCGGTAACCGATGAATAGAGCGTGATTTTTAGATAGCGGAGAAGTTGGTAAACCCGACACGCAAATCGCTGGTGGCGGAAATACTATCCACCATCTGACAATGTACGCAATGACCCTTTCGGACGGACAAAAGCCCACCCCCGACAGACTGATTGGTCATTAGCATTGTGCCTGTAGACATAGAGCGACTTCAAGCCAAGAGAGGCTCCTGACATGCCTATTTGGAGATTTCTGTGACTTAGTCCAGCTAAGAGTACTGAGAAAGTAAACGCAAATAGTGGCCGCGTACCACAACGAAGATCGTGTGTACAACTCCCGGTCAATACAACATCAAAAATTTGAAAAGAGTGTTTTCAATTCGAAAAAAGTTGTTCTTAGCGGGGTCGCCCCTCCGCAGTGATTTGGCAACACTCCGAATGTATTTCTGCCATGAAAAGATTCTTAGTAAATACTCATCTGCCTTGCAGATGCCGTTGGGAGTAGAGATATACGCCGCCGCCGATTTTTGTCGTTTTTGGCACGCCGCCGCCGATGTCAAAAACATCGGGGCGGCGGCGGCGCGGCGTCCGGTGCGTTACTATATTTTCTACTCGTTTAAGACTGTTTAGGCCATTTATTGTTCATGTCGAAAATTGGTCGGATATGAGCTAAAGTGGTATCAATGGATGCGCATCACTGCCAGTTATAAGAAACTAATTGCGAAATTTAACTCTTTCTGTTTAAAAGTTATTTAAAAAAACGGGTGCTTTTGCTGTCAGCTTAAGACGGACTTTGCCTCACCCAATTCACCAAGTTATTAAAACAAAACACTAAAAGAAAAGTTATATAATAAATTTATATGCTCACTTTGGATATTTTTTTTTCAAAAAATTAATAATGGACAATGAATTCAAATAAAATGACCCGATGCGAACATGTTTTCAAATTGTAAAAAGTTGTTAAAAAAGAAAATTACCCAAAAAAAGTGCCGTGTTTTTTTAAGTTTATATTGCGATTGGCTGAAAGAATAAGCGAAATCAGTTATGCAAAATCCTGTATCCTTAATCCTGATTCTTACCTCATACTTAAGTTGAGGATATATTTACGTATGAGAAGGGTTTGAAAAATCACTTAAGCTTACATTCAAACATCTGTTGTTTATTCGCGAAACTATGCAATAGAGTCTGAAATGTTAATTTTGATTTTCACACTTCATCTTTCAACACCAAAGTCTCCCGGTTTAACATTTCCTAAAGTTGGCGGCCCTATCCAAAACTAGTTCCATGTGAATCACTTTGATTATAGCTTATCCACCAAGTTTAAATATCACCTACACGTTACGGCTCCTTTTACAAATGTGAATACGTAGGCACATATATTTACCAGGTGAGGCTTTGTCCTTCGCAAGAAGAACACTCAAAGTGGCGAAGCAGAAGCTTTCCCAAGACAGTCGAACTAATGACCGTGTGTGCTACTACCCTAACGAAGTGGGCCGTCGAACTAGTCTGAAAACTGAAGCTATGCGGTCATGCATAATGAGCTCTTATATCAAAAGGCCGGAAAACAGCAGTTAACATCTTTCAACTTAAATCGGTCGACTTTCATTCTTAAATATCGTTTTGATTTAACGAAGACTATTTAAATCAATGTTGTGAACACAAACGTCTGCAAACTTTGGTCTATATTTTAAAAATTTTATCCAGGATCCTTGTAAAATTTAATATGTAGATGCGCCGAGGATTATAAGATTTTCACGATGAGTTACGCATTGACATCCACTTAGACTGCTTATGATTTCGAGGGCGACATCCTTGGCCGAAAAGTCACTCCCTAACGTTTCAAGCTGTTTCTCTGGTGTAGCTAGGAAGCATTGCGCGTAAAACATCCGTTAGAAAGTCTTCGGAGCTATACCTATAGCGTCTAGGAAAGTGACATCAACGAAGGTATGAGTCCGAAGTCGCAGTCCTATAGATTCTGTGCTGGCAAATGGTGTGATGGCAGGAGGCGTGGTAGCGCCTGGTGGTCGGTATTGCTACTGTTCGCACATCGGGAATTGAAGCTCTTAAAACAGCCGAAAAAACTGGAGGCGCCCTGTGCCACGAGAGTCATAAGTATTAATAGACCATTAATAGCAACCGTAAGTCGCCATTGTGCGTGACCTCCAAGGAGCCACAAATGATTTAAAGAAATTGTGTTCGCGACGATTATTAGGAGTTAACCCCAGGTGAAACTACGCTTTGCGCGAGATATACAGGAGTGTAACCATTTTATGTATCTCTATTTCTTTTCAGCAGACGCAGCAGTACCAATTCCAAAGACCGGGGTAATTCGAAACCTTTCTGGAGTAAGTGAACGACGGAAAATCCCTCCGCATGGAGCTACTCCTGAAAATTTTTGAACAATCTGCGAGATTTTGAGGCAAAAACCCAGGATCTTTCCGAAATGGCCAAACCGTTGATTTTCTTAAATACATACAAACAAAACCTTTCCTAAATATTATTTTTTTAAATAGAAAAATCAAGAAAAGTAAGAACACCGGCGGCGGCGTGGGCCAAATTACAGCGGGCAAAATTTTAAATTACCTTCTTTTAAAAGTGGGCGGTCCCACGCCCATTCTCCAAATTTTACTTATTTTCTATTCTGCGTCATAAGTTCAAGTGACCTACCAAGTTTCATCGCTTTGTCCGTCTTTGGTAATGAATTATCGCATTATTTAAATTTTTCGAAATATTCGATATCGAAAAAGTGGGCGTGGTTATAGTCCGATATCGTTCATTTTAGATAGCGACTGAGATGAGTGCTCAGGAACCTACATACCAAATTTCATCAAGATACCTCAAAATTTACTCAAGTTATCGTGTTAACGGACGGACGGACGGACGGACGGACATGGCTCAATCAAATTTTTGTTTCGATCCTGATGATTTTGATATATGGAAGTCTATATCTATCTCGACTCCTTTATACCTGTACAAAAAACCGTTATCCAATCAAAGTTAATATACTCTATGAGCTTTGCTCAACTGAGTATAAAACAAAAATCAAAAGGATACATAATTAATCAAGAAGACGTCAAACGGATCACTGTTATATCAATACTAAGAATATTTTTTGACCAAATTTTTATAGATTCTAAGATAAATTCAAAGTTAAAATTACAATGCGTATTACTCCTTAGCTATTTACAACCGATAAACTCTCAAAGGTAGTATTGTATACATGACGGAACGATAAAAGGTGGTAGCACTAGCACGGCGACATACATCCAAACATTAATAAAAATTCCATACATGTATTAACTATTGTAGTTCGAGGGAGGTCAAAAGCGTACCGCACCGAAAGCTGAAGTGTCAAATCATATTCAAAAAACCAATCAGCTGATGCCCGGCCGTAACCTTTATGTTTCCACCGCATTGTATGAACCATGTTGTTTTTTACTTGCGGATTTGGAAAATTTGGCTTGTGTTCTAAAAGAAATCGTAAGCTCTGGATAATACTGTCAAAGCAGCTACTAATTTGAATATTGAAAAGCCCGCAGTATTTCGAGAATCTCGCGAGAAGCCGATATCCGTGAGAAATTTCTTTTCAAACAATTTCAAGACATCGCAAGCTCTAATGTGTACGTACATTTTAATATTTGTCAACGGATTTGCTTTGCCTTCCATACTCGGATAGGAGGACCTTTGTAGTAGGAAGGTGAAGAGCCGATTGAATGCGATACAACTGATCCAAATCTACTGGGTGTTGGATAAGATGCAAAATCAAAATGTTTCGAAATTCCTACCATGATTTTGCACAAGGGAGCTTCCGAAGTATGTTGTAAGTGTTCCAGTTAGATCCAAGAATTTATAGAGAACATGCGCAATAGTTTTGCTTAAGTTACATTGTTATGGTTTTAACAGCAAAATCAATCCCCGAAGGATTACTTTTTACTGGATATGAGCTCCGTAGGCTCCTCTCATCTAACTACACTAGCCCGACTGCCCTGGGAACGACTTTACTGATCCCTTGAAACTTCGAGTCTGTGGACTATAGCTGCATATTGCCACAGAGAAAATTTCAAACGCCTTAAAGTTTGGCCGACGATTTTACACCTATTTTTGGCCGACGCATTCACCCCGGTGACTGCCAGAAAAAGAATAAAAGTGTTCAACCCGTTACAGTTATCTATGACTAAATGCCATTAGCACCCAGATAAATTGCGGTTTAAATCAAAACTCCCACCAGAGAACAGTACTCGTTGCGCTAGACCTATCAAAAGCTTTTGCTACAGTCAACCATGGCACGTTACTGCAAGACCTGGTAGGGTTTACCCTTCCCCCATGTCTTAAAAGGTGGACCGCAAATTATCTGGGTGGTCGGTAGGCATCGGTGCAATTTAGAAGCGAAACATCAAAACCAAGAAGAATTAAACAAAGGGTGCCACAGGGTGGTGTCCTATATCCACTTTTGTTTAACATCTACATATCAAAGCTACCTTCGTCACCAGAAGGGGTTACTATCGTTCCCTACGCCGATTTTTGCACAATAATGGCCACAGGCCCAGGCCCAGATGGATGAGCTTTGCAAAAGAATAAACGGCTACCTCCCTGATACCTCCAGTTTTTTCGCCTCGCGAAACCTGGCATTATCACGGACTAAATCCTCCGCGACCTTATTTACAATATGGACGTCCCAAATGTCGACCTTTTTGAACATCCACGTCCATGGTACTACTCTACCGACTGTCCTACATCTCAAAATCTTGGGTATGACGTTTGATCAGGATTTAGATTTTGGTGAGCATGCAGCCGCAAATGTACCGAAAATCCAGAGCCGTAATAAAATCCTCAAATCTCTTGCTGGCAGTACTTGGGGAAAAGACACGCAAACGCTCATTACCACTTACAAAGCAATTGGCCAGCCGTTTGCATGCTACGCCTCCCCAATATGGTCGCCAAGCCTAAAAGCTACTCACTGGATGAAGCTACTGGCCTGCCAAAATATTGCTCTCAGAACCGCCACGGGCTGTCTTCTTATGTCCCCAGAGCACCATCTAAATAATGAGGCGCGAATACTCCCATCAGGAAGAGAAATGAGCTGCTAACCAAACAGTTTCTGTTGAATACCCAGAAACCTGGGCATCCCAACAAGTACCTGATTGATGAGCCAACACCGCCTAGGGGCTTAAGGAGTCATCTACGTAAAGCATTATGAGGAAATACGGCACCTGAGAACTCAGCCTTATGAAGCCGAAAAAAACACAAGCAGGTCGCAGGCCCGGTGAATCCAGTACTCAAAGAACAATACCCAAAACTTGCGGAAGAGGGAACGCACACTCCCCAGGGAAACGCGAGTCACTCTAGCTCAACTTCCATCTGGATACTGTAACAGGTTAAACTCTTACCTATCCAGAATCAACCCCGAAATGCAAAATGTAAGCCCTGCTTGCAATGTGTCCCCACATGACACAAATCATTTCTTTTATTGTAATGTGGAACCAACGCCTCTAACACCCCTCTAATTATGGTCCACCCCTGTTGAAACAGCAAGTTTCCTTGGACTCCCGTTAGAGTATATTGATGGCAATTTGTGATCGGTCGCACCTATTGGATGGGGCGAAGCACTGCTACAACAACAACAACAAGAATAACAACAACAACTAAAATTATAAAACCTTTTTTTTTGTATTTTTTCGACTTAAAATTCATAAAGTTAAGAGGTTACGGAAAATGAGTTAAACAAATTTATAAAAAATGTTTTTTTTTGAGGGGAGAATATGAAAAAGTCACCCCGGTGACTTGTCGGCCGAACTAGGGTTAACCAGCCGGGTGCTTTAGCTACGTCGTGACAGCTTCTGCTGTGATCTTTACGCGGAATACTCATAAATTCACATTAAAGCGGATCATTGACCTAAGTTCTTCAATGCCTCATATTTATTGATCACACGAATTACAATGCTAACTGGACATCTTAATTCTCACGTAAAATTCTTGGAACGAATTTAATTAATTAAATATCGGTTGTCACCGACCTTAGACCATCGAAACTGTTTATTTGTTTATGTATTTTAGGGTGCATGTAAATGTGTGTATTCACCTTCTGCTTTACCTTGTTAACACCAAAAATAAATAAACAAAAGTGAAACATAAAAGGAGAAATAGCAAATGTAAACAAAAACTAATCTAAATTAGGACTTAAGTAGTTAAGTTGCGACACATAAAATTTTATAGATGCAAGAAAGAATAAACAGAGTAAAAACGTGTGAGACTAGGAGACAGAGAGGGAAATATGCTACAGAAAAAAAAATGTGGTTTTTTCTTAATAACTTTTTGGTTTTCTTCAAATTGGTGGAAGCCACTGTTGACAGAGTTGTTATTGTAACCTTTTTCATTGTTGTTGTTGTAGTTGAGTTTATGTTGTGAGGTGCACTGAGAGCAAATAAACAATTTAACTAAGTAACCAAAACACCAATGTTCCGCCTGAAGGTAATATTGTTGACGGTACGATGTTCTTTATATTTCAGTAAATAACTTATTTCAGTGGCTCAACACGTTCCATATAAAAGTGTATTTATCCGCTAAAAACATTTTACCTTATGTAAACCTTATTTTGTTTGATAAAAAAGTGTTTACTCTGGCATGGGATATATGCAAGAATTTTCATAATGCACAATCGCAGTTTGCCGATTTTCGGCAATTGACGTGTGTTGTGACAGCGCCTTTTCAGACGCTGCGACTTGAAGGCATCACTGTGACTGTAATCGAAAAACAGTATTATCTAAATCACAACTGTGAATCACGCTTACCAATAGTTGCAGTTATAGAACGAATAACAGTTTTCGTCACAAGCAAACAATCATCCTTCACAATATGAACCAATGAATCTATGATCTGTGTTGCGGCTAAGTAACAGTAAATGATCGAAATAGCGAAACGTCGAGCTGCGACAGTGAAGTAAAATTGTTTTATTTGCACTGAAAACCAAAATAGGTCAAATAGCCTACTTAACTCCAATAAATTTAAGAAAATTGACCGGAATCACCAATAATTGATCGACTTTAATGCCAACGAGGGCATTTGGATAGCCGACCAATGGCATTTCATAAAAGAAACAGAAGTGGGTGCAATGGCAAAATCATTGGTTCATATTGTTGCAGCTGACTGTTCCTTTGACGTGGGTTTTTGCAAAGACAATTTTAAAATAGAGATGTTGCAGAAACGAAAAATAGTGTGAAGCATGCTTCACAAAACTCTAGTAGGTCACATTCACCACTCACCACAGCAGAATGTGCTAAATTACCACTGTCTGTATTTGTTATTTAACAATTATTTGTACACTTTTTATTCAGCTAATTTGTTCAGAATTTTAATTTTTACTCTCTAAAACTCCAATCAGTGATTTTGTGTGCTTAAATTATGTTAAAAATTGTTTTAAAGTTTTTGGTGTGGTGAAAGTGACCTACTAGAATTTTGTTAAGCTCCGCTGCCTTCCACTGAAGTTCGCGCATGCAACATCTTTGGTTTTTGCTGGGTCTGTGACTGCTTGGCGTGACTAGTAAGGGTGCTTGGGTACGAGTAGTAGATGCTGTCGCAGTCAGATAATTATTGCGATTTCTTCAGGTTTGCTTATATTTTCCATGCCTTTTGTAGTCAACTGACCTTATAACCATTTCAAATGAGCACAATAAATGCTCAATTGATTAGTGACTTTTTTTGAATTTGGTATAATGGCCACTTAGCATAGTTCCTTTTAACATTAAAGTGAAACCAGAATTTAGGAATTATTTTTTTCAAATTTTTATTGGGATTTTAGTTGTCTAATTTCTTCTTTTTTCAAAGAAATATTTCGCGAACCTGTTCTTTATACAATTTTTAGCAGGTGCGAAAAAATAAATAAATGACCTGTACGCCTATCGAGAAAATAAGAGTTGACTTTATGACTTTCAAGCTAAGGACACACTAAGCGGCTCGCCATTTAGTGGAAGCGGTGCTTGAATTGTTTGTCTATTTGATCAACATTGCCGCTCATGGCCGCGTTGCGCAATTTTGCTGGCGTTAGGTAGATGTGAATTGCTCCGTTAGAATACATACAAGAATATTTTTCCGCGTAGGGTAGTGCAGCTTAGTGTGTACTCAGCTTTACAGAAATGCAGAATGGTAGTATTTTTAATATCGTTGAAATTGTAACCATCTTAAATTTAAGGTGGGGCCACCACCACCAGTTGACATTATGTCATTGAAGTAGTATGTGTTATCGAAAGTTATGAAAAATTTTCGCTTTATTTCGCTTTAAAAATTAAATTTTGCATCGATTACGAAGCCAAATCGATCACTGTGCGGCTTTCAGGCAGAATTTATTTATTCTTCCTTATTCTTACGTAGTTAGACGATTTTTTGTTGGGTACTTTCTGCCTCGTAATGCTCGTACAACGGCCCACTGATAAGTCCGCGACTTAACATGCTAATAAACAATCCGTCATGTCGTTGCGGATAGCAGTCGCTGGATATTAGTATCCCCTCTTACTCAACATAGTACTTCTTTGGCGGTAGAATAATAAAAGCTGAAGAAATCACGAATACCCCATGCCATCAATGCTAGAGCAATAAACCTTGAAAGATTTCTTTTAGATATTTTTACTAAGAGCATCAAAAAGAAATCTGTTAAGATCTATTTTTGCAGCAGATAGAAAACTTCATAAGGTGGTTAGCGCTGATCAGTGATCAAGCGTAAAAGTCTCGTTGTAAAGGAGTTGGTTGAAATTTATTTGTTCAGAAAAATACTTTCCTGACAAACTGTATGTAGAATTGAAGAGTCAAGCATCGATAAAGAAGAAATGAGTCACAATGTAACCTAGGACAACATTAAATTTTTGAAAATTGAATAATTTTCTTCCGATCAGTATGTCATATGTAGAGATAAAGTTTATCTAAGCTATCCTGATCGATTACGTTATAGTGAGAATAAAAACATGGTTTCGACCACCTTACATCCCAACGTTTCGCCAAATTTCCTTGGCATCATCAGGGGCGCAATATTCCATTTATTTTATTAATAAAAACAACAAGAAATATAAAAATGTTACAATAATTAAATTTTTTTATTAAATATATCTAGAGACAAACACAGTGCACAGATTGAACAATTACGGCTTATTTCTGAATATAAACTTAATTTAGATGTGGCAGTAGACAAAATTACGGATGGAAAATAAATAAAAGTTACAAAAATTACACTTTGTCACACTAAACACTATAAAAATAATAAATAAGCTGCGGCAATATTGTCAGTATCTTCTTTTCTGTTGATTGTCTTTTCTCTATTTGCAGTATTCGTAGGCTCCCTAAAGTTTATCGTTTCTTTTTCTCATTTCTTTATCTAAAAATTCGCGCCTGCAAGCAATTTGGCGAAACGTTACAAGCCAACCTAATATAAATGCGCGCAAGACATTTTCTGTCAAAAATGTATCATGCACATACAACTTGTATGAGAGCAACCCAAATTGAATGTGCTACGTGAAAACCTAACTCGATTTCCAATTTTTGTTCTGCGTGACATTTAGATTTGACGTTTGACACATGCTTTACATTCTCGCAACGCATGCTTATTTGGGTTCGGGCAAAAAACGCCTGTTGTTTGCGTGCGCTAAAAAAACGCAGTGCGGTTTTATTAGGTTGGCATGTTAAACATATTTACATAATTTTCTTCATAATATTCAAATTTTTTATCGAGAAATCGAGAACTCAGCTTCTCGCGAGATTCTCGACATTGAATTAAGTTGATGTAATGGCAGTGCTCTACGCATTTCGGTGTTTTTTAATTGTGGTATTGTGGAAATTTTCGCTTCTGCTCCAGAATAAATCGTTCTATATAAAACAACGAATGCATCGATTAAATAGAATTTTGAAAGCTCGCGAGCTTTACGAGTATTTCGAGATTCGAGAATCTCGCGAGAAGGCGAGTCTTCCGAGAAATCTCTTCCCGAAGAATTTCGAGAAATCGTAAGCTTTAATAGAAAGAAACTTATCATCCGACACTTGTATATACTTATATGCCATACAATTACGTACTCCTACATATCGTTGCAGCGGCCACAAATCAATTTTTATGAATTGAAAGAGGCGCTTTTAGGATTGTTGCACACAAATCAGTAGCCTTTTAAGTGAATTGAAGGTGTGGAGTGCACCTAATTATATATTGCCGCCAGCAATGCTGATGGCTCTATGGTGTATTGTACTTATGTATGTATGTATGTACCTTAAGAGGTGAGAATTGAAACTTATATGTTCGTGTAGTTACCGTGCAACTTGCAAACAATGTAAGGAAATAAAGATACAAAATGAAATGTTCAAGAAATTGAAGTGAAACATGTTACGGCATAAATAACTCGATTATTTCAATATGTATTTGTATGTATATGCCTATATAATTGCAAAGCCCCACAATTTGTCTTTTCTTAGTACAGATTGTAATTTACCTGAGGGGCCCATACGATGCTTCTTTTAAAGTCTAACAATATTTTTTGTTGTAATTGCAACAACAACATTTTTTTGTACATCGAGACTGAGTGTTATATCAGTTTGTTTTAGCTGCCAGCTCAAAAATGCTTTTTAAATTATTTGTTTAATCAGTTATCTCCGATTTTTGTACCCTGCTGTATTTGTTCATAGGGTATTATAAACTTTGATTGGATAAAGGTTGGTTGTACAGGTATAAAGGAATCGAGATAGATATAGACTTCCATATATCAAAATCATCAGTATCGATAACAAATTCGATTATGATTTTATTAGTCCGTCTGCTTTTAATTTTTCGTACGAATTGCAGGGCAGATTAATTTTCACCTGAAGATTTTCATGGCAGAAATACACTCGGAGTGCTTGAGAAATCACTGATGAGGGGCGACACCGCTTGAAAAAACTTTCTGCATTGAAAATTGAAATTGAAAAAAATTGTTTCTAAAATTTTGATTCGCTTTCTCTAGGGTGTGAACCTAGGATCTTCGATGTAGTAGGTGGAGCACGCTAGCGCCACACCACGGCGGCAGCCAAGCCGTAAATAAAAAGGCGTTAAAGATGTTATTATTAGAAATTTGGCAGATACACTATCCTTTCCAAATTATAAAGACTGAAGATAATCAAATTCGATTAAGGACTACGCCCACTTTTTCTTAAGGTCTAATCTTAACAAAGTTTGCAATAACTTTATGGTATTTAACTACATTTGACTGATATTCTACCTCAATAGTGGTATGGTTGAGCTAAGAACAAAACTTAAACAAATTTTGAAAATGGGAGTGGCAGGCCCCTTTTTTTGATGCTCTTTGCAAAATTTATTTAATGCCATAAGTCGAACAGAAAATATCCCAATACGAACAAAATTTGGCACAAACATTTTTTCATAGCTACAACTGTTAAAGTGCATTTTTACCCGTTCGAGTTCATTAGTGGTAGCCTCTGTGTATCCTGTTTGCTTCTTTTGAACGAAAACGTCAATTGTCAATGTAACAAATGAAAATCAAAAATAAATTATTTGCAATAATTCACGAAAAAATGGAAAAACACAAAAAAATTCAAAATTTAATTTTCACTGCATTTGCTGCAAAAGATAATATGGCTTTTTCGAAAATAGGCACATATTTGGTTAGGTGCAACATCTATGGGTAGTTGCGCATGCATTTTATTTTGATTGTATTTATAGTTAAGAAGGAAACGGCTGCTTTCCGCTATCCTATTTTTTGTAAAAACGAAATATTTTTTGGGGCTGCTGACAGATGTTTGCTTAATGAAGCAAAAGGTCCTGTATGAAAGGGGAAACTTAATTATTTCATTAAATAGAATTGTGTTTCGATTAAGTTTCTGTGTGAAAACGGTATTAACCACACAAAGCAAACAACAACAACGTTTCAAGCGAAACAGCTGGCTATGTAATGTTCGGTTTCAATCGAACATAGACTTTCTTAATTATTTCATTTAAACCCATCTTTGAATTTGTTTAAACAGAGAAGGTTTGTTTCAAACCGGTTCTGACATAGAGTGATTTTCAATAAGCCATTTTTGAAACCATTTCTGAGGTAGGCCATTTTGTAGAAGAAATTTATATTTATAGCGTTCTTCAAAAGCTTCTCTCTTTATCAGGTAAAAGTTATTGAATGTCTATTTTCAATGGAGTGATGATGTTCACTCAGGGATGTAAAAGAATGTATTCTTTTGCAAATAATTATTCATTTGATTTTTTCTAAAATTCATGCAGTTTTTGAGTTCTTTTTTTCGTTAATCATGTATTCATGTATTGCAATCATTTAATGAAAGTTTTTGAAGTCGCTTGAAGTCATTTGCATTCTTTGAAGCCATTTTACATGGGGCAGTTTATAGATATAAGTATAACGAATGTTAGCAGCACTGAGCTATGCTATCGTCTCTAAGCCGATGCTAAGCAGTGACGTGAATGCACATCAATAATTCAATCATTATGTATCTACATAAACGAAACAATAACTGCGTCTACATATATGTACCATGTACGTATACGAGCAGCGGAGAGTCAATGCACTAACACATGCATATATCTGAGAAATTTGAGAGCTACTGGACTAGTAGATTCTGGAAGCGCCTAAAAGATGTATAAAATTGTGCAATTTTAGTTATAGCTGAGAAGTTTGAGAGCTCATGGACAATGCTAGTAGATTCTAGAAAAATGCGAACGAGGAAACCAAAGAGTATAAAAGGCGACAGATGTAGAGGCGCTGTAATTCAGTTTGAGTTGAGCTATCAATCAGTTTGATTAAGCACGCGATCTGGCGGCCAATAGTAGAGTTTCATTTGAGTTATCAATCAGTTTGGTTATTAAGCCAGCGAGTAGCAAAGTATAAGTGTTATTGTGAAGTACTTTAATAAAGGCCATTTTTCCATTGTTCAATATTGGAGTTATTTATTCAACAATTTAGTGATTCGAACTTAGCAGAGGATTGCAAATAAGAGGATTTGCAAGTAAATTCGTTACAATTGGTGTCAGAAGAGGAATTGTTGAATAAATTCCGAAGATTGGGAATACAACTTGGACATGGCAAAGTTCAGTGAATTGAAGATCCGGCAACTGAAAAGGAGTTGGAGAACCGTGGATTAAATACAACCGGCAATAAGATCGAACTTCAAGCACGGCTACGAGAGGTAATGGAGTCGCAAGGAATTGATGTGGACGGGTTTGTCTTTTATCCTGATGGGGACGAAACAACAACAAAAATTGAAGAGAAAAACGAAACATCGCAGACAGTTACGAGCACAGACTTGAACATGATATTGGCTGCAATAAATGCTCAAACATCGACAGTGGCATCTCAATTGGAATCGCAGGAGACACGCATAACATCGAAGATTGAAGCACAGAAAACACAAATTTCTACACAACTGGAAGAACAGAAAACATATATGTCATCACAGCTGGAATCGCAAGAGAACCGTATAACAGCGAAGATTGAAGCACAAGAGGCACGTATAACAGAAATATCATCACAAATATCCACAAATATGTCATCACAGCTGGAAGAACAAAAGACATATATGGCAACCCAACTGAAAAAACAAGAGACACGCATAACAGTACAACTAGAAGCACAAGAGGCGCGTATATCATCAAAACTCGAAGCGCGCATGGACGAAAAAATAATGCAGTTTGAAGAAAAATTCGAGGCAGAGGTGGATGCGTTGAGAGGTCGTATACGGGAATTGCAACTTAATCCGCCGGCTGCTTCAGCGAGTAATACGAAGGTAAAAACTCTATCTTTTGACGGTTCTGTTCCTTTCCAGGTCTTCAAGCTACAGTTTGAGAAGAGCGCAGCAGTGAACAACTGGAATGCGGAAGATAAAGTTGCTGCACTGTTCGTGGCATTGAAGGGGCCAGCAGCGGAAATCCCACAGACGATTCCCGAAGGAGAGCGGAACAATTATGAAGCATTGATGGCTGCTGTAGAACGACGTTATGGAAGCGAGCATAGAAAACAGATATTCCAAATTGAGTTGCAAAACCGCTACCAAAAAGCAAATGAGACATTGCAGGAGTTTGCTTCAGATATTGAAAGATTGGCTCATCTTGCAAATGCGGACGCACCCGTGGAATACACTGAAAGGGTAAAAATCCAGAGTTTCATAAATGGCATACGGGACTTGGAAACCAGGCGAGCTACATACGCAAACCCAAAGCTGACATTTGCTGAAACGGTATCACATGCATTGACTCAGGAAACGGCCTCACTATTGAGTAAACCAGCATACAAAGCTCATCGTGTGGAAGTGGAAAGACCAGAGTGGGTAGACACAATTTTGGAAGCACTGAAGGGATCACAACAGAAAAATGCCGGAGTTATTAAATGTTTCAAGTGCGGCAACCCAGGTCACATTGCACGTCATTGCGATCTTGGTCCTAATAGTTCCAACAATGTAGGTGGTCGTAAACGCAAAGCTGGCGGAAATGAGCAAGAGCGTGTCGGATGTAAAGAACGAAAACTTGCCCCGGCTGTTGAATGTCCTGTGATATCTGTGTCGCAGATTGGAAGGAAATCAAGCAGTCTTACCATCAGAGGGAATGTGGATGGTAAAGAGCGGGTACTGACTGTACATACGGGGGCATCTCATTCCTTGATTCGATCTGATTTGGTCTACAGGAGAGTAAAGTCATTACCTGGAGCAAGGTTGCGTACGGTCACAGGCGAGTATAATCAAGTCCAAGGCGAAGTGGTATGTGAGGTATTAATTGGAAAAGTCATGGTTCTACACAAATTCGTTGTGGCGGAGATCGCTGATGAAGTCATATTGGGAGTGGACTTCTTGGTTGACCATGACATCAGGATCGAAATGCGGAGAAAAATTATGCGCTATAAGAACCAGGACATACCACTTAACTTTAGTTTGGAAAAAGGGTTCAGCAGTAATCGGGTACTGGTGGAAAAGACTCGACAAAGACGACGAAAGTCAAAGGCAAAGGTTGATAGATCGAATGGGCCAAATAAATCAAAATCAAAAGTACCTGCGAGAGAAACAGTGGCATTGACAAAACCTAAAAGACGCAGGGAACCGAAGCAACGAATATCCGAGAAAGAATGCGAGGGTAGTTTCAAGCCAGAGCGCACTACTGTGGGGAAACGTGGGAATGATACTGATTATGCAAATCAAATCCGTCCAGCGCAAGCTCTACGAAGTAGTTCATCGGTCAAACAATAGAGTGCGAGGGAACGACTAAGGATAATGAGTAGTAAGATCAAACGCAGGTACAATGAGAATAATAATTCGGAAGGGTTCTTGGAGGGAGATTTGGTACTGTTAAACAACCCTCACCGGCGGAAAGGTGTTCCACCCAAATTTCGGTGCATTTGGGAAGGCCCGTACAAGGTTGTGAAGAAGATCAGTAATTCATCTACCGCATACAAACCATTGGGAAACCACGAAATAGAAAGGTGGTTCATTTGGAGATGCTAGCGGCGTTTAGATCGAGAGATTGTCTGATCGGGACGATCAGACTTAGGTGGAGGGCAGTGTAGCGAATGTTAGCAGCACTGAGCGATGCTATCGTCTCTAAGCCGATGCTAAGCAGTGACGTGAATGCACATCAATAATTCAATCATTATGTATCTACATAAACGAAACAATAACTGCGTCTACATATATGTACCATGTACGTATACGAGCAGCGGAGAGTCAATGCACTAACACATGCATATATCTGAGAAATTTGAGAGCTACTGGACTAGTAGATTCTGGAAGCGCCTAAAAGATGTATAAAATTGTGCAATTTTAGTTATAGCTGAGAAGTTTGAGAGCTCATGGACAATGCTAGTAGATTCTAGAAAAATGCGAACGAGGAAACCAAAGAGTATAAAAGGCGACAGATGTAGAGGCGCTGTAATTCAGTTTGAGTTGAGCTATCAATCAGTTTGATTAAGCACGCGATCTGGCGGCCAATAGTAGAGTTTCATTTGAGTTATCAATCAGTTGGTTATTAAGCCAGCGAGTAGCAAAGTATAAGTGTTATTGTGAAGTACTTTAATAAAGGCCAGTTTTTCCATTGTTCAATATTGGAGTTATTTATTCAACAGTTTAGTGATTCGAACTTAGCAGAGGATTGCAAATAAGAGGATTTGCAAGTAAATTCGTTACAATATATTAAAACTAGCGTACCAGCAGACTTTGGTTTCTGCCAGAAACCTGTTTTACTATATTAAAAAAGGCATCCTCGGTTCCAGCCTTCACTCTCTCTCCAATTTGCTTCAACTTTCTCTTTCTTATTTTTCTCCATACTTTATTAAATTTTTCCATTCTCGAACCCTTCCACGTTCCATACCTTTCCCTTTTTCACTTCAACTCCCACTCTCACTCCCAACCCTTTTCCCCTTACACTATCACTATTACTCCCTCCAAAAATAACGAAAACAAAGTAAAATAATATAACGAAATACATATTGAAGTATCTCAATTGGCTATTGAAGACGAATTTAGAGCTATATGGTCGATAAGCCTCCGAGCATAAAAGTCTTGCACCGCTATCCTACCATTAAATGGGCGTAAATCAAATACAGTACCTCTGTCTACTTCAGCCGCCGTTGACTGGCTATTTTCGTAATTTCCTATAAGTTTTCTTTTATTGCAATTCGCTAATAATTCAAGAGATTTTGAAATAAACATCTTTGTTTTGATTACTACATGCATTTTGCATAAATTTCATTCCGGGAACTTACTTCAGAAATTAAGTCAGTAAAGGACTTTTCTAAATGACTCATAAATCACGACTACATTAAGACTTATTTTTTTAGTCTTTAGCCAAAAAGCTAGTCATTAGCTGCATTCGAAATTCAAATGAATTTTATTCACATAGAATGCATTCTTTTACAACCATGGGTTCAGTGGCCTAGTATGGAAGGCAAGACGCAGGGGGTGTTCTGTCTGCCCTTCTCTAGGTCGTGGTCATAACCAAACTTCTCCGAAATCTCAAATGCAGAGGCCACGTAGTAGTGATGTATCCCTACGATCTATCAATCATTTTAGGGGGAAATACCTGGACACCTTGAGGGACCGTAAACTGGTGTACCTCAACACGGTTGATTGCATGGCCTGTGTACTGCGGCGTCGTTATGGACCCCAATAAAACTGCGCTAGTTCTATTTAATAGGAGGTACAATACCTCTGCTTTCTGACCATCCATCAGAGGTGAAGTGTCATTGGTGCTATCTGATAGGGTTCAGTACCTCGATACTTATTACCTGCGGCGGAAGCTTAATATAGAGAATAGAGCTTGAAAATCCTCAGTTCACTTCTACTGCTGGCGCAGAGCTATTGGAAAACGTTGGGGGCTCTCTCCAAAGGTGGTACACTGGCTATAAAACATGTTGATCAAACCGATTCTCTTCAGAAGGAGTGTTAGTCTGGTGTAACGCACTGGACACTGCATAAAATTTTGAAAGGTTGAAAACCGTGCAAAGAATAAGCCTGATTTGGAATCATGGGCCCTTCACACAACATCAACTTTGGCTTTGAACGCGATGTTAAATAAACACCCGGTGGACATTGTTGGTAGTAAAGCCGCAGCCTGGGTTATAATTAGGCTCCGAGACGCAGGATTTAGAGTCAGTGACAAAAGGCACTCAAGTATTCTCATTATTTTGACTTCGCCTCTAGTAAGACTGAGTGCAATGCGGCTTATAACTATTTTAGTTGTATGGGGGATGACAAGGTGGAGTAACCCAATAATTTATTGCTTAACTGCCCAGCTTATGCAAGGACAACGCAGAAATATCTCGGTAGGGATGTGTACGAATCGCCGGAGGAAATTTCGAAGATTGGTGTTCGCCTTATCTGGAAGTATACTGTTGTAAGTAGCTATTCTCTCAATGATAAGAAATCAGCGTCGCCGTTAGTAAATGTGGTATCACAAGGGACTGTAAAAATTTTCAAGTGAGCTGCTTCCACCTAGTCTAGCATTTTTGGCATTTCTTACGTTGAACCATATCAGTTCTTCAAACATTTCTTCTCGGCAGCATTAAATAGTTGAATTTTGTTCTCGAAGAGCTAAATTTAAAATTTCAAAAGCACCTCTTAAATAATTTTGGATATTTTCTGACATACAGGTGATTGTGCTCCTTTACATGAATGTTGGTTATGAGATGCTGAGTGCGCTTGTTCTTTTGACAGCAGTCTCAACTGAGTGATTCTTATATAGTCTTTGAGGAGCTGAGTTGCCTTGGTTGTTGACTTTTCTTTGATTTAACTTGGATTGAGTGAAGATAAAAACATAGTATGCAGGAAATGTTGATTCCATTCCTATGACAATTTTAAGTATTCAAAAGGAACAGAGACAACCTTTTAGGTTGCTGCTATTAAGATATTAGATATGTGGCGAATGTGCAGTTTTAAAACAATTTAAAGGCGAATGCGATTTTGAAGCGGTTTTTATACGCAGCGTACTTTGCACGGAGAGTATATTTAGTTTGATAACATAACTGTTCATCATAACGGCATAAACGAATCGAGATAAATATAGACTTCCATTAATCAAAATTCTCAGGATGAAAAAAGAATTGATTTAGCCATGTCCGTCCGTCTGTCCGTGCAAAATATTGAGATATCTTATTGAAATTTTGTTTATGGGTTCCTTGGCACATATGTATCTACCATCGCGGAATCGGATGATAACCACGCGCACTTTGTAAATATCTAACATTTTGGAAAACAAAAAACTCCTGATTATTTAGTAAATAATACACTAAAAATGTTGAAATTTGATGTGCGAACTGATATTGAGAATCTTGATACAAATTGAAAAAATTTGTGAAAATGGGCTTTCTACCGCTTAGAGGTTTACGCCGATCACTATATCGGCGGCGGCGGCGACGGCGACGTGGGCGGCGTGCCGGTGTACGCCGGAGTTCTGTTTTAAAACGGTTTTTTCTATTTAAAAAATATATTTAGGAAAGGTTTGTTTGTATGTGTTTAAGGGAATCAACGTATTGGCGATTTCGGAAAGATCCGGGGTTTTTGCCTCAAAGTCCCGCGGATCGTTCAAAAAATTTCAAGAGCAACTCCTTGCGGAGGGGCTGTCCTTCATTCACTTACTCCAGGGAGGCTTCGAACCTATCCCCGGTCTAAGGGACTGGATATGCTCCGTCTGCCGAAAAAAATTGAGGTACTTAAAATGGTCACACTTTTGTCTGTATATCTCGTACAAAGCGTAGTTTCACCGAATGAGATGTCTTGGTCTAAATTCTAATACTCGTTATCGACACGATTTCTTTATATTATTTGTGACCCCTTGCTGGTCACGCACAAAGGCGACTTACGGTTGCTATTAATGGTCTTTTAATACTCATGGTACAGTTTTAACGATGTGCACCAACGCTGGCCTATTGTTAGTCGCGTCAAAGGGGGCATCTAGTTGTTACGGCTCTTTTAAGAACTATAATTCCCGAAGTGCGAACAGTAGCAATCCTGTCCACCACCAGTCGCTACCATGCATCCTGTCCCTCATATAACATGCCAGCAAAGAAGCTGTAGGACTGCGACTGCGAACTCATACCTTCGTAAACGTCACTAGAAGCTCTATGTATAGCTCCGAAGACTTTCTAACGGATTTTTTTGTCTCGCTATACTGTCGAGCACTATACCAGAGAAACACCTTGAAATGTTAGGGAGTGGCTATTCGGTCAAGGATGCCGCCCTCGAAATCATAAGCAGTCCAAGTGGATATCATTGCATAACTCATGGGTGAAAATAGTATAATCCTACATAATTTAAATTTTACAAGGACCCTGGATACCTTTTTTTAAATGTAGACCAAAGTTTGCAGACGCTTGTGTTCACAACATTGATTTCAATAGTCTTCGTTAAATCAAAACTATATTTTAGAATGAAAGTCGACCAAAAATGTTAACTGCTGTTTTCCGGCCTTATGATATAAGAGCTCATTATGTATGACCACGTGGCTGCAGTTTTCACACTAGTTCGACTGTCCACTACGTTACGAAAACACGGTCATAGTTCTACTGTCTTGGGAAAGCTTTTGCTTTACCACTTTGAGTGTTCTTGCGAAGGACAAAGCCTCACCTGGTAAATATATGTGCCTACGTATTCACATTTGTAAAAAGAACCGTAACGTGTAGGTGATATTTAAACATAGTTGATAGGCTATAATAAATGTGATTCATTCCAAAGGACCTGTTGGGATAGGGCCGCCAACTTTAGGAAATGTGAAAACGGGAGACTTGTGTGATGAATGATGAATTGTGAAAATCAAAATTAACACATCGGACCCTATTTTAAAGTTTCGCAAATAAACAACAGATGTTTGAATATAAGGCCAAATGATTTTTCAAACCCTTCTATCTTTAACTTAAGTATGAGGTGAGAATCAATTCAAAGGGGAGTTTAAACCCCTGGGACTTGCTAAAGGATTTTGCATAACTGATTTCGCTTATTATTACCAATCGGAATATGGAATGTTTGAAAAAATCAGAATTTTATCGGGTAACTTGCTTTTTAAACAACAGAAGGACAATTTGAAAACATGTTCGACTTGGGTCATATTATTTTAATTCATTGTTCCTTCTTAATATCTTTTAAAAATTATGCAAAGTGTGCTTTAAATTTTTTACATAATTTTCCTTTTTTGTTTTGTTTAATAAATTGGTGAATTGGGTAATGCAAAATCCGTGTTAAGCTGGCATTGAAAGCGCCTGTTTTAAATTACTTTGAACGGGTAGAAAGAGTTACATTACGCAATTGCATTCTTATACCATATCCGTCCAATTTTCGACGTGAACAATAAATGGCCTAGACAGTCTTAAATGAGTAGAAAATATAGTACCGCGCCGGACGCCGCCGCCGCCGCACCGATATTTTTGACATTCGGCGGCGGCGTGCAAAAAAGGACGAAAATCGGCGGCGTATACCACCGCACACTTGTGATAAAATAAGTTTACAAAAATTACTAATCAGACATCAAAACCCGTTAAACCTTTCATAACAAAATTCTGCCTCGAAGAAAAATTAACGACATCAATTTAGGACGATACCAACTTTTATACAAAAGATTTTTAAATAGGTCGCGGAAGAATAAACTAAGCTACATATACCTTTTCAACAAAGAGCTTTATATCAATGATATTTCTTTCCCAAGTGCAGTTATAGCAAGAAATGGAAAAAATTTAAGTTTTTGAAAAGGGAAATTTTTTTTTAAATGGGCGGTGCCAAGCCCCTGTTCGATCAAGCATTACACAACATTTCTTTATCTGAAACGAACTGTACAATTGAAACTCAAATTGAGTATTTCATGTTCGGTTACACCCGAACTTATACGCCCTTCTTAGTTAAAGATAATTTAGTTCCAGTATCATGATGTAGTTTCTACGGAACATGTTACTAGATGTGCAAAAGGTAGTCAATATTAATAATGATATTCAAAATCATAGCCTACCGCATACTTCCAAACGCAGATTTCCTAATCCGCATAGCTCTAATCATGTTTACTTCCTTCGCCTCCAGAACTCTAGAACTTTTTGCAAACGCGTAATTTTCATATAATTTAAATGTGCAGTCCAACAAACCAGAAACCATAAAGTAAAGCTGAGCATATAATAGCTGTTACGCTCGAGTATACTTTATAGTTAGGCGGGTTTAATGGCTGGGACCAAGGCGGCCCAAGAAGTTAATGAAACGCCGTTTGAAGACCCCATTTCTTACCGAACTTCGGTAAAACAGGCATAGAAAGCGATGCAAGGTTTATGCCACCCGTTCCGCGATGCTCTTTTTCCAGTTTCGCAATCGATTTTAGTCCAGATTCTTGGTACTATTTGATAAGGTTAATTGCTGGCCATTAAAGTTTGGTAATTCAAAGGAAAGTGACTTATACTTCCTTGTAAAGAGTAGCAGATGCGATCTCATTTCCATGATCTCACTCATAAAGGACGTGAATCGACTTGTGCCAAAACCTCCGCACCATTTGTGTCGAACTTTGCTGGAATAAAACTTATAATAATGAGCCATAGAAGAGGTGAGATCATACCACCTTGTGGTAACCTGCTAACGAATTAACGCTCCTCCAAGTTCTGCTGATACATATCTCGCGTTTAAAAAGAGGAGAGATTCTATGCTTTATTGTTGCCTTCACCTCCGCTCTATGGGTGTACTATTTTGGGAGAAAAGCTTCACAAAACAACATTTGCTCCTCAGCAGAAGCACAAATCCATAAAAACTTCCTGTATATCCCCAGCAGGAAAATATGATAGCTGGTTTTCAATAAACGGGTCTATTATTTCTCCACTTTCTGTAAAAAAAAACCGACTCATTTTGTATGCCAGTGACCGTAAAATAGTCAGAGGTGATTATTTCTGCAGTACTTGTCAAATAACTTATTTTTGTCGAAATATAATTAGGGATATTGCCAAATGTTGTATCCAAATGTTATACTAAAAATATGTCCGATTTGCGATTTGCAACAGACGGCTTTTAGTCGGGATACATGAGTTTTGATTATTCCTTAAAGAAGATTAGTTCGAAATTTTCCGGGATATCCCATAGACCTATATTTCTAACCCAATTGCATAATGACACCTTTATTGTGTTACTGAGCGTTTGAGTGAATTTTGTTGCAAAATAACACAAACATCGTCCGCGTATGCAATCAATTTATGGCCCTCCCCTCAATAAACCCTAAAAGTTCATTTACAGTCACCAGATCTTCATCTTGCGGCATGTATAAGCTTACCAGCTTAAGGATTGTATTACTATTTAGCTTCTGGCAAAGCATTCTCTAGGTGAGCAGTTCATAGATAAACTCCGTCATGCATGGACACACTTGCAGGCTGAAAAGAAGCGACCTTTATACTCCTAATATTGTTCTTTATTTGCTTTTGATATCTCAAATACATCTAACCAATAGAAAGCGAAACAAAATTTACTAAAAAGCTTTCTGAAAAAATGTTCCACTTTCGCAGTTTTTTTTTGTGTGCAATTTTAACAAGAACACCCCAGATTGGGGGAATACCGTTGGTATTTTCTGATAGTCTTTCGTATATTAGAGAGCAAGAATATTAGAGAGCAAATCTAAAGTATAGGACTAAAATGGCATAGGCTGCCTGTCATACTGCAGGGAGGCCATCGGTAAGAGCTCGGGACTCTCAATAAAGGCAGTACACTGGCGTACATTGGAACGATTTTCCGTCATCCCTTGTCAAATTTGGTTTTGAGACAAACCGGTTTCGGCGTTGTGCCATCATCAGTGTCGATTTTCGTTCTGATCTGTTTGTGTCATTTGCCCTGTATTTATAGTTCGTAGGTACATGAGCAGGTATTGTCAGAATTGATGCTTGTGTATATTTCGTTATGTGTATGTGCTGTGTGTTCATTCAGAACTGAGGGTGGTTTCTACTGATCGATTTGTGTGGCTGACTGGGGCAGGTAAAAATCCATAATTTTAGTCGTTCGACCTTCTTTGTGAGTTTGTTGTTTTGGTGCGTTAATTGTTTTGGGTTTATTTGTTGTTGTGTGTTTGTCTGTTGTACCTATGTGATTACTTTGTTTCTTGTAAACAAGTTTTAAAGGCTCGAATATTGTGTCAGAAATAGCAGTACACTGGCCTTATAAAATGACAGTCAAGCAAATCTGGCTATAACTTACTTCACCGTTATCTAATGTGGTATTAACGCAGACCTTCATGATGTCCAAGGGATCTTCTCCTGCCGAGGTGAGTCCATAACAACCTAACCTAGCCCAAAGTTTATTTTTACCGGGGTTTTGCAGAGCAATCCCAATGACTATATTTCGGCACATATCGATGCCAACTTCCAAAGTCGCATGCCATCGTTTATGACTGCAAATATTCGCAACGCCCCTATGCAGTGAGTACGATGCATTCCCAAAATGTAACTAAGTAAAATTCTTCCTTTAGTTGCTGTATCTTTTAAAGGCTTTACATTGCAAAATTACATAAACATATTTTTTTATTTTAATATCAAAATCTGTAGTCTTACTCTTATAGGAATATCTCCAGTATGTATCTTATGTTTTATGCAATGTACAACCATATCTGTTGCTCAGTAGTTTTGTATGTATGAATGTCCTTTGTGCAGCAAAGTGGCCTCAACGTCACATAAAACGAAGCTACTTTGATTTTTCCTTTTTCAGATTTTAGATTTGGCAAGTTGCATTGGTGTAAGAATAAATGGATTTTAAAGTTGGCTAGCAAAGAGTTAGTTGATCGTGTTGAGCTAGCCTTTAGCGGCAAACGATAGCAGGGCGGCGGGGTGACGTTGGGCAAACAATACCAGGCGAACGACGACGTGAATGCTTGCACTTGATCTATTCAATTTGCAAACTTTTTACTTTTTCAAAAGCAAGTCCTCTTGTTCACTTGCAAATGTGTGTGTGTGTATGTTGGTATGATTTTTCAAGCATCTCCACATAAATTTAGTTTGTATTGACATCAAAATTGAATCAGTGCCACCATTAGATTTTCACTGCAGCCAAAAAAAAAGAAGAAGTATTGCCATTGCAAATTGGAGTGCAGTGAATAATTGAATAGATTGACAATATTCTTAAATATTCTATTTCCTCACTTGAGAAAAAATTTATGAAACTCCAAAACGTTTTAATCTTTCCCTCCCCACTCTCTTCGTACTTTATTCACTCCGCTCTCCGCGTCTCTTTCCCCTCTCCACTTTTCTATTTTTCTCTTCTCTCTAGCTCCCTATCCTTCTCCCTCTCCCATTCCATCTATCCCTATCTCTCTATATTCGTCTAAATCTTTCTCTTTCTCAGTCTCTTCCTCTTTCCCTGATTTTCCTTCTCACTAGTTTTTTTATTCTTCTCCATCCCTTATTCCCGGTCTCAGTACCAGTCCCAGTCCCAGTCCAAGTCCCAGTCCCAATCCCAGTACCAGTCCCAATCCAAGTCCAAGTCCCAGCCACAGTATCAGTCCCAGTCTCAGTACCAGTTCCAGTCCCGGTGCCATTCCCAGTCCCAACCCCATTCCCAGTCCTAGTTGCAGCCCCAGTACCAGTCCCAGTCTCTGTACGAGTTCCAGTCTCAGTACCAGTCCCAGTCTCAGTACCAGTTCCAGTCTCAGTACCAGTCCAAATCTCAGTACCATTTCTAGTTCCAGTACCAGTCCCAGTTCTAGTTCCAGTCCCATTTTATAAACAATTTCGTATTCTTCTTCGATTATATGGGAACACCAACCAAAATTAGTTGTTTTGTGTACCTCAAGATAAAAGGATCTGTGATTTGGATTTATCATATTCTAAAACAGGCTGCAGGATAGATTCTGGTTAGGCATATGCAAATAAAAATATCTTGTCTGAAGAATTACAGAGCATTCTCAGCAAAGAATTTATATCAAAACCATTCGAAATTATACGAAGGCGAAATGGTATAATCTATTTTAAGAGCGGGCAATTTCTGTCGAGTGCTGATGAAATTGACATTGACTTGGATAAAGAGTCTCAGAAAGTAGGTCCTTGAATGAACGATAACCCTAAGGCGTACTTTCTGTCATCGCAGAAAGAATAGGAACGTAAGGGCATTGATATACCGCTTGCTGTTCGCAGCTGGTAGAGATTATATCTATGTGGAAACCAGTATAAACAGTGAAAATTATGTCAGTCTATAGATCCAGCGAATAGTCTTTCTTGCCAAGAAGTGCTAATTTGGGATGAGTACCTAACACAAAAGTCAAGTTCTATCTTTATGAGCAAAAAACATACTCTATGAGTCTTTCATCATACCAGTAATTATGTATGTCTTGGTTGGCTGGGTCACACCATGTGAATGGATAAAAAAATTGCGATCCAGAGAGTACTCCCAGCGACATCCGCCTAGAGTGGGAGAAGGGTTGATGCTCCTGCCTATGCATGCTGAAGCCACTTAAGTGGTAGCAGCTGGTTGGCGGTCTATACGGCGCTGGTGTTTTACTGGGATGAGTTTCATTTAACATTAGCCCTTATAAGCGGCCTTTTACATAAAGGTGGAAGGTTTGGTTTAGTCTCAAATGGAGAACTATGCATTAAGTAGGGTAAAATTTTAGTCAGTGTCTCGAAATCTATTCATAGCCCGTGTTGTAGCTGATTTTCCTTTAATGGATCCCCTTTGAGTATCGAACAGAACATCCAACTAGCTACATGTTGAACTATCGGATTCATTGCTTCATAGAAGAAACCTAGTTTAAAAAGGTAGAGCGAAACAGTTGACACCAACGCGTATACTAATAGCATACACCTCTTAGTTGTCTAACTAACAAGTAATGTGGATTATGGTGTGTATTAAAATATCTGATCCAATTGGCTTTGAGTCAAATCCAATATTGCGGCTGATGGTACTCTACCAAAACCTACTGCCTCTTTATTCCAATGTTGCCGCAAATTTCCATAGGAGTTTTATGTACATCATTATTACCTTCGCAGCATGTCCTTAATGAATGGGAGAATCGCTACCAGCCCCAAAAAGGCCTGTAGCTTATCTGCACGATCTGGACTAAAGCAACAATACCATCAATGTCATTTAATTCTGTCAAACTGGTTAAATTTTTTTAACAACAAATCAATAGTGATTTGGTTTTAAATGTTGTCAATCACATTAGGGTTGATAACTTCGACTGCATAGTATGAAAATAGTCCGTACTACAATGAGCTGTTTTTATTAAAGGATCCGCTTTAAGCATAACCTTAAAATGTGAATAAGTTCTTGCACATTTTATTATTTTTTTAATTTTTGTAATTTTGGGGTTTTGGTTTTCATTTTGGTCCTTTTTGACCGAAAATTGTCTGGTCCTTATTGAAGTATATCGTCATTTTGAAGTTAAGAAAGTAGTATTGCAGACATTGGATGCTGCCAAAATAAACAAGCAGTACGTGCATCAAATTCCACAAGATTCTCTACCGCAAGAGAAAACAAAATAAATACTTTTATACAAGACGAAATCTTTTGCCAACGTGCTACAAAAAAAACGCATTCGGTAAAATATAAACGCTCTTGTGAAGCTACAACAGTAAATTAAACGTATAAAAAACTAACCGTCACATTGGGTTGGTCAACCTAAGAAATGACGACGTTTGGAAAGACTGTCCTAAAGCGATTCTTCTAAAAACTATCGAAATCCTCTTGTTTATTGCAGTTATGTTTCAGAACTTTAAATCCGTATGCCTTCAATTGATGAGCATCTCTGTAATCATTCGAGCTCTTGAGTCGGTTTCACAACAAGTATCTAATAAGTATTTAATACCGAGCAGTGAATCGCACTAGCTCCAAATTAGCACAGAACTAAGGTTTTTCAAAAAGTTACAACAAGAAATTTTGCTCCTCTGTTAGTAAAGTTGTGTATACAAGAGACTGCATTTTTATTAACTTTTTATTAACTTTTTGACTGGTATTTATGGCCTCTCTTCAGGGACTTAAAGAAGACAAATCCGTGGGTGGGAGGACAAACCATTAACATGTCATAATTGGTACACAACAGTGACAGAATGGCAAATGCGCCCTATACGCATGCCTCACAAGTGCATGCGTCAATCCTCGCGTTGCCTCCTTGCTTGCATAGACAACCACGGGACCATCAATGGACTACCACGCAAGTGGGGACAGACAGGGACTTTTTAAATATGGGCACTTATACCAACAGCACCAACATAAAAAAACGACAGCACAACAAAAATGGACATCCAGAAAAATACAAGATTGTCAAGTGGTACTGGTAGCCAGTTTGAGTCGAGTTCGACGGGCCACATAAACAGACGGATTTTATACGCAACGTCGTGACAAGACCAGACGATACAGTACTACTACGTACGGAGGAGAATAGGAGTTTAAAGCTAGTTCACCGAATCACTGGTGCTGTGCGGATGATGTAGCAAAGCGACCCCTAAAAGAATGGTTTGCTGTGGTCCACGCCTGGTTGCAAAAATCTGGGCAACTAAGGCAGCCAGAACGCACCTTTTTTATCCGAAAAAATTTTCGTATACTGGGAGTGTTTTTATCAGCATCGACTTAGTCCTAGAGTGGAGTCCTTTCAAAAAGTTAATCGATGCTTAAAGGGCGCGGTACGTCTTTCTACAGTGGACAGCCCCAGCTGCGTTAACTGTATAAAAAGGCGAGGTGAAATGATCCAGTCGCTTTATGCTCATTTGTCCAGCTTTTGGGAGGACGAGACGTAAATATCTCAGTCAGGACGTATTCGACTCTTCGGAGGAACATTTCCAAGAATGATGTGTGCCTTATTCGTAGCTTTATCGTTGCGACGCAGCAATTCGCTAAATAACTGGATGCCAGTTTCTCCTTTAGAGTATTTGGCCAAGAAAAAAGGGTCCATTTTTCCGTAATAGTTTCTTAAAGGGGCAGATACCTCCTAACCTAACCTCACTTTGCTAGACAAGACAATTTTTCGTCACCGCTGTTGACGAGTCAGTCGTACCGCCTATTTGAAATTTCAAAAGCCCTAGGCTTGACTGGACAGCTGTCACCCAGCCTAACCTAACCAAGTTAGGACAAGACCGTTTTTACATGACACCTGTCGACAAGTCAGTCATACCGCCTATTTTCGGTTTTAAAAGTATACCTTTTTTTTTGATGTAACTTACCAATATTGATGCTATCTAGAAACTGCTAATTGAATTTTAGGCATGTGTTCTTTAAGACTCTGGTATATTTACCCAAAACCTTAAACAAGTTTTAATAAATTTTATGTTAAATTGCTGTTCTCATCTGTGGCGAGAGTTTCGAGACTCAAGAAATCAAAAGCTCAACTTTCTCTGAAATCGAAATACTCGTAAAGTTCGCGAGCTTCATTCAATTGTGTTAAAAAAGCAATCGGAAGCTCTATATTTAATACTGCAAAGCAGCGATAAAATCGAATTTCGAGAAGCTCGCGCATCTTAAGAGTATTTCTAGATTTGAGAATATCGTTAAAAGCTGATACTCGCGAGAAATTCTCCTCGAACAAATTCCAGAAGTCTTAAGCAGTTAAATTTATTTGAATTTAGTTCGGAATGTTGGTACGGTGCTCAACTCTTTTGGCAAATCGTAACGATGCTATAAAAAAACGCCCCAGCGGGTTAGGGGACGTAGAATATACCCGCGGTAGGTATGCCTGTCCTAAGAGGCGACTAAAATACCACATTGATTCAAGGGGTTGTGTAGCGCAACCCTCTCAAGTGGTTGCCTGCGCAATATATAGCTTCTCCAACCCAATTGTATACCTCAGCTACCCGTGGCGAATCCTGTTCATTAACAGCGCAAGGCCTTCGGGAATTGTCTTTATCGCTACAACAACAACAACATACTTGTTGTTCTTTTGCAGCTAGAATGTAAAAGATTACATCTACAAACATAAACAGTCTGAGTTGCACATGTGAAAATTGAACTAGTAAAATATGTATGACTAAAATGTGCTAGGCAAGCACTTGCACAGCTTATGTACGTACACTTGTGAGTCGTGAGATTTGCTGCATAAACTGCTCACACTAAAGAGTCACGTATTCGGAGTGATGTAACCGCAAAAGCATGTTGTCAAAGGAATAAGAGACAGACGAGTGCATATATTGTCAAATACTTTATTAGAAAGTCATAGGCAAAGAGGTGGTGACAGCGAATAAACACACGAAATGAAGGAGAAAGGCGCCGACGCACAGTGTTTCGTGTAGAACAAGCTAGCTGGACAAAAACAAAGTTCTTATTCCAAGAAAAGTGTAATGAGAAATGAAAGAAAACAAACAAAATAACGGGATTTTTGCTTTTTTTTGATATTTTTGCTCATATATATTGAGTAATTGAAGTAAGAAGGCAGGAGTGGCCGTAAAATGCATTGATTAATTTGCAAAATTCTTGTTGAATATTAAGATTCATATTTCTTTTAAGTGAACACTTTTACATAATTTTTTTGATGGATTCTAAGCTCGAAGGTAAGTAAAATTTTTTAATAGTAATTCTTTCACAATTAGAGTATTTTCAATATATTTAACATTCCGTTATTAAGAAGAAAAGGTATTTTTTCCCTATATTTTTAACTTTAGGGACAAAAAAGTTACATACATCCGCGGACATCCGGGCTTAATTTTACATATGTTATAGTCGCAAGTATTCTCTAATAGTCGAAAGAAAAAACCATTGCGAATTCTTTGCACATCTATTTTTAATTTGTAGATTTAGTTATCTCTACATATCAAATAGGATGTATGTACGTACCAGCTCCGACGAGATATTTGAACCTTTAAAGCTGATCTACAAACGGCAAAACCAATTCCCTGGTACAGGGAACAAACACGTAGCCATAAAACATACAAAAATAAACGCGCAAGGTCAACAAGAGCATACCAAAAGCAAAAAGGCGAAGATCATTGACTTCAACCTGCCACAACCTACCGCACCAGTCACCAAGGCATAAAAACAGGTACATACAATGGATTGATGAAGATAAACCAAAACCAGGTTTCGGCAATACCAATGACGGCAACACTGCTCGTAGGTTTTTCGAAAATTCTGAGGCTAGTGCTGAGATTACGGGATTGGATGTAACGCTCATCAAAAGATTCGACACTCTCCTTCGCGCATTAGCATCTGGGTACAATATAAATATCCAAAGATTTGAAAAATTTGCGGTCGAGACTAAAAAACTATACATAGATCTCTATCCATGGTTTAATATGCCTGTTACAGTTCATAAATTCTTAGTGCATAGTACTGATATTATAAAATCAGCAATTTTACCTATTGGTCAACTTTCCCGAGGAAGCACAGGAAGCCCGTAACAAAGATTTGAGACGATTCAGGGATTATAACACACAAAAGCAGACGCGTGAAGCCACGAATAGAGATCTTATGAATATGTTGCTTATAACATCGGATCCTTTAGTTAACAGTTTTAGGGAGATACCTAAGAAAAATTTAAAGTCTGACTTCAGAAGTCTTAAATTTACTGTCCCCCGATAATGTTGAGGAGTCAATAAATACCCCAGTTGTTTCAAGCTTTCACAGTAGTGTTGCTGATGTTCATGACTATTCCACAAGTGACTCATCCAATGAAAGTGATGATAGCGAATAATAACATAATTATAAAAGATAACCTACCCTATAACTTTTTGTTGGATCAGGTTTTATTCAATTTAAATCTATTGTCTTTTCTACTTTGTATGATACTTTACTTTTAAGTTTTTGTAATAAGTAATTTTCACATAATTAATTTAATTATTTACATTGTTATTATTATTATTGTAATTCACTTTTACATTCCTGACTGGTACTATAAAATAATTCTGTAAAAATTGTAGTGCCAGGATAAATACTCAAATAAATACAAAATATGTATGTACATATGTACAGTCACTCACATAAATAAGTAGACACCCCTTTTTGGATAATTCTTACAATTTTCGCTTTCGCAAATTTATTTTAACTAATTTCCCATAAGAAAATTTGTCACGATCTATAACAAAAACTAAATTATATTTAAAAAATTCGACGAATTTTCATAAAAAATTTTAATTTTTTTTCCGAATTTTTAGAATTTTTTAGAGTATTGAGATTTGTATTCCATTCAATTTAAGTACAATAAAGTAATATTCTTAAGTCCTTTAAATTTTTTTGGATCTATGTCACTTATTCACATGAGTTACTGTATATGAAATAAGCAAATGTATGCATATGAAGTAAAATTTTGGAAAAAAATAAAAAAAAGAACATATGGCTGAAAAAAATGACGTAGTTGTAATAAATGACTGCATATGAAACGGAAAATCTCATAAATAATTTTGTCCAGCTAGCTTGTTCTACACGAAACACTGTGCGACGTCCGCTCATAAGCTTCAAACTTACTTTATGTACCAAGAGAATGTGGGGGATGTTTGGGCTGCGATGTGATTAGTGATTATCTAGTATAAACTAGAAAGAAAATCGTGCCATGCATTTAGCCTTGTTGAAACTGTTGTGTTAAACGTTTAGTAAGGGTATTTTCGATATCAGATTTTGACTCGCGCTATATCTAATGCTTCAACGCTCGCGATTACTTGAATGTTAGAGGAGTAGAGTGAATGAGCGCCTTGCATACGTGTGATGTGCTTGTGCTGCGATTATGTTATCTGATAGTTTATGGGCGATGTTAGTACTGCATATTGCAATTACCGCAAGGAAAGTGCGGGCATTACACCACACAAACCTTTATAAGCATACAAGTGATTTTACTTAATTGGTTCATTGGTTGTAGGTTGAATCTTAAAAGGGCATTGTTCTTGTTAGCTATTAAATTGCTTGAATACTTTTTTACTCGTTTGTTATTCATAAACATATCTCTAAGTACTAAAGCGGCCGTCGTGGTGTGGTGACCGTGCTCTACCTACCACACCAAAGATCCTGGGTTCAATTCCTGGGAAAAGCAATACCAAAAATTTAGAAACAAGTTCTTTTAATTAGAAAAAAGTTTCACTAAGCGGGGTCGCCTCTCGGCAATGATTTGGCAAACACTCCGAGCGTGTTTTTGCCATGAAAATTTTCTCAGTGAAAACTCATCTGAATTGCAGATGCCGTTCGAAGTCGACGATGTAGATCCCATCATGAATAAAGAAGGATTCGCAGAAGGTCACAAAGAACGAATGAGAGGACAGAAATAGGTTCTTCATCTAAATAAAGAGGGTGATAATTTAAAGAGGAAGAACATTTTTTGTATGCATACAATTTTCGGGTAGCACAACTTCCCAAGTAGTAGTAATAACATATAAGAACCTGAAAACTTCATTTTGTATACAAAGCCTCGGTTGCCTTGCTCTGCGTAGTCGTCGTTCTCATCCATTGGTAAGCCAATATTTGATCTGGAATCATGAAAGGACCCTATTGTGCGAAAACTAGTTTTCGAGAAAAAACACGTTTAAAGTTGTTTTTAGCTTGACTCTGTGTAGCGGCTGACCGTTGTGAACGAATTTTGTAATTAAAATTTAAGTAACTTCCCGATAAGCTACAAGCTTGAAACTTGGAATATAGTTCTGAACCCGATGACGATGCAATAATAAGAAAAAACTCCGATAGGTGGCGCATGGATCGAAACATTTCAAAATATCATATTTGTGGTCCGATTTGGATTTAAGTGCGATTTGTTAAGAAACTAAGAAAGATAGAAACTGCGGTTTATTCGATTGGAAAGGCGTTAAATTTCCTATAAGAATCACTCAAAAAGTGAACAACGGTATTTTCGCACAATAGTTCCAGGCCACATATAATAAATCGGTCGGCAACCGCCTTTTTCCACCTCGTTATTTACAAAGATTCGAAGAGGTATTTTCTATTCCTATCACTGAAGACTCATATTGTCGATATCGACATCTATCTCCACTAGCCAAGACACTTGAAGCCATCCTGCGTCCCTGTATCACCGCAAACCCGCGGCTTGTCAACCTCCAGCATGACTTTCGAAATATACAAAACACTTCCATGGCGCTAAACGCCTGCAACACAAAAATAATTTTCGGTTTTAACCAAGAAACCCACCACTGAACAATACTCGTGGCGATAGGCTTGTCAAAAGTGTTTGACGCGGATAATCACAGCACATTACTGTAAAACTTGAAAGGGTCTACCCTTCCTCCTTGTTTTAAAAAAGCTGTGAGGTCCCAAGAACAATTAAACATGGGGTGGTGTTCTATACCCACTTTTGTTTAACTTTTACATATCGAAGCTCCCTTCCCCACCAGAAGCTGTTACCGTTGGTTTGAGGAAGCTGGAAACAGTGAACCATAACCACGTACACAACGCGATGTGCCTTGGTGGCCGGAAGGGACATGTAAACTGTTACTCGAAACTCACTTTCCTGAGTGCACAGTAGGCTATCAATGACCACCTATAATGGCAGCTTTTCCAAACATCAACGGTAATGAAAAAAGCCTAGCAACAAAGCTCACCACTCTCAAACGAGTGCAATGGGCCCTGTCCAATTTCAGCCCATTCAAGTCACCAGGAGCGGATGGGGTCTATCCTTGTCTCTTACAGAAAGGGATAAAATCTTCTGTGTAGGAATCAGTTCACCTATCAGTCGGTAAAATTGAAAAGGCTCTAGAATCAAAAATATAGCCCTGTGCGCTTTTATTGACATAACCAACACATCAATCTATCAAGCAAGCAATGATTGCAAGGACATAAGCCCTATAATAAGTCGATGGGTGCTGTACATATTAAAGATAGAAAAATCCATATGGAACAAGGAGGTGTGCTCTCACCTCTCCTGTGGACGCTGGTCATAGATGACCTCCTTTAGTTAATGAAAACCAAGGGATTCGACACAAGGATATGTAGATGACCTAGTTATTTGCATCACACGGATGCACGAGGAAACAATATCAGATCGCATGCAACAAGCCCTTCGCATCATAGAGAGGTGGTGCGATACCAAAGGATTGTCTATCAATCCTAACAAAACTGTCATAGTGCCTTTCACCCGGAGAAGGAAAGCATCCCAGAACCATCGGGGCTAGATTACAATACCCGCCGTCCACGTAGCTTTTATAAATATTTTGTGGCTGCTTGCTGCCCATGCCCAGGGCCTGCCGTAGTCTAATCCTTAGCGCCCCCCACAACCTTCCAGCAGCCCCGCTGCTCAGCTAGCCACAACAAGTACCCGCTGTTGCTCGCGCCCCATGGCAACACCACTCATACGGCCACCCCCACTCATACCTAAAATCTCCGTAGTAGAATCGGAGCAATGCCAGCATCAGCCCCTGCTCCCGTCTTCTTCCCCCCTCTTTTGCGGCAGCATCGTATAGGTCAGGGAAACAGACTCATATTCCCTACCTCCTTTTTGCACCGTTGCCAGCACAGAATATGTATTTTTGCCACAACCGCCCAATGCAGCTCCTGCCTTGGACGGTGCCACTTTCCTAGATGTTCTGGTCTCCGCGATGGCAACCCCCAGACGTTTTTCATAGCGACATGTTGCCAGGCCCGCAAACCCAAATACACCGGGTACCCCATGACCCGAGGACGTCCAGTCCCAGGGCCACAACAGCAGTTACATCCTAGCCTTTCACAACCCAGGCGTAGTCACCCGTCACTTACTCCCAGATTGACGACGTCTCCACCGTTGCACTTCAGAATTCTGCAGTTAAACTGTAATGGATTAGCTGGGAAGATCACGGAGATAGTCGATTTCATGAAGCGGCACAACATCCCCATTGCTGCGATTCAAGAGACTAAACTCACAGCAAGATCTGCTTTGCAGACTTTTTCTGGGTATAATGTCCACAGAAAAGATCGCGAGAGCGGAAATGGATGTGACCTCGCGTTTATCGTACACCACTCTTAGCAATATCATATATTTGATCCCAACATCTGCCGCAGGGACAGTGTTTTAGAACGTCAGGGCTTATCTGTCCGGTCAGGCGATGCAAACCTAGAAATCATCAACATCTGCATCCCTCCTGCCTCCTGTTGCCCCAGTGGATACCGCCCTAATATCAGCGCCTTACTCACTGGCAATAATCGGATTATCTTAGGCGATTTCATGCCCATCACGATCTATGGCATTAGAACTTGCAGGCAGACAGTAGGGGCGAGATATTGGCGGATCAAATAGAAGAAACGACGTGCTGCACAATAAACGGAAACGCCCACACGTATGGTAGGAAGCTGTCACAGTTCGCCTGATATATCAATCGTGAGCGTAGGACTCGTAAACTGCTACAACTGGCAGCCGATGGTAACATTGGCATCCGACCACCTACCTATACTTATTTTGCTCGAGCGTACCGCCGACTTCATCGTCACAGAAAAACGAACCATCATAACTTAAAAAGGAAAGTGGGACGAATACAAATCCTATTCAGACAACCGCTTTGCTGCCCTCCCTATCCCAACTGATGCCCGCCAACGGGAGCGTGCTTTCCGCAAGGTCATTGAATCCGCCTCGTCTCGCTTCATTCCCGCCGGTAGAATCCCGAAATTCGGCCTCACTTTCCGGCGGAGTTCGCAAATTTAGCGAGAGAACGTGCACATATAAGACAGCTCGATCCCGGCGACCCCCAAATAAAGGATATAAACCAACGCATCAGATTGCTTGTGGATGAACACAGCTGGCGAAAAAGGAGGAGCACCTAAGCGGTTGTAACCTTTCTGGTAAGCTTGGTCCACCGTAAAGTCCCTATCGAATCCATCTAGCGCAATGAAAAAATTTTCATCGCCTTTGGCGAAAAAGTGCTGTCGGATGCGAAAAATACACGAGCGCTTTTTGCCAACAATATATAATGTATTCTATGGTCGACAAAGATAGACCGAGGGCCAACATACACGCACATAAGCATAAATTCAGCGCTTCTCCAATTACCATCACCGCCAAAGAGGTTGAAGATGCCATCGGTCATGCTAAACCATCCAAAGCAATGGGCGCAGACGGCATAGCCATGCCGATGCTTAAAACCCTAGGGAAAGAGGGTTTCAAATATTTAGCGCATGTCTTCAACCTGTCTCTTACCACCTTTGTCATTCCCGAAAAATGGAAAATGGCCAAGGTTTTCCCGCTAATAAGCCTGGGAAAACAGCTAACATAGGAGAGTCATATCGCCTGATATCTCTCCTATCGCCAGTAGCCAAGATACTTGAAGCCATTTTGCTCCCCTACTTCAAAGCAAATTTGCAGCTAGCCTGTCGTAAGCTTGGTTTTAGAAAACTTCATAGCACCACTACCGTGCTAAATGCTATCAGCACCCAGATAATTGCGGCTTAAATCAAAACCCCACCATAGAACAGTACTCGTTGCGCTAGACCTATCAAAAGCTTTTGATACGGTCACCATGGCACGCTACTGCAAGACCTGGAAGGGTGTACCCTTCCCCATGTCTTAAAAGGTGGACCCCAAATTATCTGGGTGGTCGGCAGGCATCGGTTCAATTTAGAAACGAAACATCAAAACCAAGAAACATTAAACAAGGGGTGCCACAGGGTGGTGTCCTATGCCCACTTTTGTTTAAGTTCTACATATCAAAACTGCCTTCGCCACCAGAAGGAGTTTACCATCGTTTCCTACGCAGATGACAGCACAATAATGGCCACAGGCCCAGGCCTCGCGAAACCTGGCATTATCACCGACTATATCCTCCGCGACCTTATTTACAACATGGACGTCCCAAATTTCGATCATGAACATCCACGTCTGACGTTTGATCAGGACCTACATTTTGGTGAGCATGCAGCCGCAATTGTACCGAAAATCCAGAGCCGTAATAAAATCCTCAAATCTCTTGCTGGCAGTACTTGGGAAAAGACAAAGAAACGCTCATTACCACTTACAAAGCAATTGGCCAGCCGATTGTATGCTACACGTCCCCTATATGGTCGCCAAGCCTAAGAACTACTCACTGGAACAAGCTACAGTCCTACCAAAATACTGCTCTCACAACCGCCACGGGCTGTCTTCTCCTGTCCCCAGAACACCATCTACATAATGTGGCGAGAATACCCCCATCAGGGAGAGAAATGAGATGCAACCAAACAGTTCCTGTTGAATACCCAGAAACCTGGGCATCCCAAAGACATCTGATTTATGAGCCAACACCGCCCAGGGCTTAGGGAGTAATCTCCGTAAGCATTATGAGGAATTACGGCACCTGAGATCTCAGCCGTATGAAGCAAAAGAACACAAGCGGGTCGCCAGTGCACTCCACAAACAGGCGTCGAACCTTAATGCCAGGAATTGCCCGGTGAATCCAGTACTCAAAGAACAGTACCCAAAACTTTCGGAAGAGGAACGCACACTCCCCAGGGAAACGCGAGTTACTCTAGTTTAACTTCGATCTGGATACAGTAACAGGTTAAACTCTTACCTATCCAGAATCAATCCCGACATACAAAATGTATGCCCTGCTTGTAATATGTCCCCACATAACACCAACCATCTCTTTAATTGTAATGTGGAACCAACGCCTGTAATACACCTCACATTATGGTCCACCCCTGTTGAAACAGCAAGTTTCCCTGGACTTCCGTTGGAGGATATTGATGACAATTTGTGATCGGTCGCACCTATTGGATGGGGCGAAGCACTGCTACTACAACAACAACAACAACTATTTCGCATTGGCATAACGGGTGCGATGAGAACAGCCCCTGCCGATGCACTTAGTTCTTTAGTGGGAATACCTCCCTTCCGTATTCTGATAGAGAAAGAGGCAACCCTTGGCGCACTAAGGCTTCCAAATTTTTCGAATTTGAAGCCAGGAAACATGATAGGGCATATGAAATTAATAAAAAAATTCATATGAAATCCCACATTGCAACTGCGTGACGTAATGTCCCCTAAGCTCAGAATCTCTCGGAACTTTGAAATGTTCATTGTGGACAGGACCCCCTGGAAAACGGGGAATTCCTATAGTGACCCAGACTCAGAGGTCTGGTTCACGAATGGATCGAACTTCGATGATGGAATAACGGGAGCTGGCATTTATGGAACTTCAAGAAATCGATACCATTGCGATGCTACCCCACCATATTTCAGGCAGAAGTCCATGCAATAGAAGTCTGTGGTAGAGAATGACTGCGGAGAGGCTCAACATCGAAAAGCATTTACATTATGTCGGACACCAGGCGGCCCTGCGTGCCTTGCAATCCTACACAGTTACATCTAAGCTATTGGATGACTGCACTGAAATCCTTAATGTCCTGGGAGCCAAAAACAAGGTTTTGTTAGGATGAGTTTCCGCACATCAGGGACATAAAGTTAATGAACATGCAGATTACTAGCAAAGTAGGGTGCTGTCCTGAGCCCTTTAGTGCAAAGTTAGGCTGAAAGGTCATGCACAATAGATCTGCACAAAGGTTGCAGTGCCTCCAGGTCTAGAAATAATAATAATCATCTTATATATTATTTATAATTGCTGTTTTTTGGAATCCAAATCTATAAATAAAGTTGTGGTTGTAAAGATGGAGATTGGGCTATTAGAGAGCTTCGGGCAATTTTGGTCGTAGTGTAGCATTATACGTCATACCCACTGTAATGTAGCATTATGCTTCATACCCACTGTAACACACTTGCAATAATACGTATCATGAACTCCAAATATATTTTAGTAATAATCGTATTACAATATTTTCCAACATAAATTATTGAACTAACCCAGACGGTTAACTAACATCAATGGAATGCCGAATATGAAACCCTTATCCGTTCACAGCTAATAAATTACTTATTACATACAACCCATTATGGGAACTAACTAAAATACTCACATCGATATTCCAACGTTGCGAACAGGCATACAAACTTACAAACTTACGTGTATGCATAGCATTAACCAAAGTACTCACATTGATCTGCTGACGTAGCTAAATAACATATACAAAACTACATGTATAGAGTCATGCATACAAAACTACATGTATACAAAGACTGTATACAAACTTACATGTACTCATACCCCATTTTCAATGTACATATTTTTAGTTATTAGTATTAAGATATTTATGAATGTATAGGTTAAGTAAATTACTATATAAGACAAAGAATTTATTGAATAAACAGAGATTTAATGTTTGCACATCGAAGTCGTAACTTCTTTTCATTTTCTCCAAACATTTCAGTAGAGCTTTTGTTTAGCAATATTTTATTAAGATAATTTGTTAATAAAAAATGATAAAAAAATTTAAGGACTACCTTTATATAAATGGCCCAAAAATAGAAGGCAATTTTTTCCTTCAGTACAGACATATTCTTGTTGAATTTCGACTAAAAAACTTTAATAAAAGCTCTTGTAAAAGGATTCTGGGATCTAAAACTATAAAGGTGGAGCGCAATGCTTCAATTTAAGGCAAACTATGTACTTGGGATTAACTAGTTTATTATTTAAAATTTTAACACGCGCTCTACCTTTATAATTTTAAATCTCAAATTTTTTTACAACAGCTATTTTTAAAGTTGTTTAGTCAAAATTCAACAAGAATATGTCTGTATTAAAGGAAAATTGCCTACTATTTTTTGGGCCATTTTTATAAACTTAGTCCTTAAAACTTTTTTATCATCTTTTTATTTTCAATTTTTTAGTACTGCTTACAAAAAGGAATTTGTTCAAAATAGCTAGATCTACAAATACGAGACGCAAACCCTTCTGGTTATATGTATATGACCATTATATCCAGCAGATGTCGCCGTAATTATCTTGGCTGTGTTGCATCGCCCAGCGACATCTGTTTGATATATAAATGCATTTAACCAGGAGGTTTTGTGTCTTGTATTTGCATTGTGTATTGCTATGGTTAGTTTCACAGCTTTCAGCTATTCAATTTACACATCTAAAATCGTGCACTGAGGGAAATGCTTGCTATTGATAGCGACGTATTTCGTGCGATATCTATTTGGAATGGATCCACTATCAAATCTTATTTGCATCTAATAAAAAGTCATATCGCAATTTAAAATTTTTTTGATGGGACTTTACTTTTTTATTTGTATAATAAAAATATTTATGGACGGCACTGCATTATTTCATATTGGCGTGAGAGCAATATTACAATTTGTTGAAATGATTTTTGGATTTAAAATTTTTTTATATTCATATGTGTGAATATTTCTCTGGAAATTTCATGATATGCCGTAGCCTAATGATAGAGTACTGGGCCCATAGTCCAGACGAACAGGGTTTGAATCATGCTGAAGCCAAATGTCAAATAAATTTTTTTTTAAGAATGCCGAATTTATCAATAGTTAATTGATTTCTTACGCACACTTTGTTTGGATACCAATTCAATACTTATTCATCATTCTTACAGTGATAGCATATCCATATTTATTGATGGGACAGGATTAACAATTTTTATTTAATGTAGTATCAATAGTTGAGGGTGATCGCGCCATATATTTCCCTCCGTGTGGTGAAAGTTGCGAACGCCTGAAAGGACTTGGGCCTTAAAGGCCTTTGAGGCTGTTTAGGCCACCAGCCTAAATATTCACCACCACCATAATGCACATTTTTAGTAATATTATTATTTACCGGTAACGGCCCACCCCTGCCGAGCGCTGACTTCAAAGGGGAAAAACTCTACGAAAGTTAGTTTTCGTTTTAAACTTTTTCACTTCTTTACGAACGTTGAAGAGCCGGCAACCATCCCACAGGTGAGTAATCAAAAACTAATCATTTTTACACCTTAATAATTTGCAATTGTCAGTGAATTAATATTGCAATTAATTATTTTTATAAAGTTGAGTTGCCAAGTGCATCGTGAGTTGTGCATTTAATCAATTCTTTCTTTCCGTGAATCAATATTTGCAAGGAATTATTTTTATAAATTTGAATTGCCAATGGCCTTGTGACTTGTGCATTTATTAATTCTTTATTTTAACTAATACAGCAATTAATGTCGATTGTGTTACTCTAGTCAATAAAATTTGTTATTCAATACTAATTCCCTCTTTTTATTTATTTCTTTTATTGCGACGCACACGCCCGACTTCCCCGGGTCCACAGTGCCCCCGCAACAGAGGCCCAACTCCATGCGCGTCCCATCAAACTTTCAGGCGTATACCACTTTCACCACAATTTTTACCTGTGTGGATTGAATAGCCAACAAACGAGGTGGAATTCTAGAACGCCTGCAACGCCACGAGGCTATCCATGGAGTTCTGGCTTAACTCAATAAGAATAACAATTTTGTGCCGGCAGATTTTTGAAAATTTTAAAGTCTAGGAGCAAGATAATTTGTTTAGAGAATTACCTCTTGGCTGTGGTGCACCACCACCACTTATAGTTATTCACCCGTGATTCAACACTTGTTAGGTCATTGCTCCCAAAAATTCACCAAAGAAAATCAAAGTATAATAAGCTTCATGATAAAGAATAGTAGGTTAAGCGGTTGATGGACGAACGAAAGTCCGAAAGTAAGTGCCTTGATCGGAATTAACTGAAGATAATCCTCGTAGTTAATTCCCAAGATTTAATAGAATTTGTGGAAATTTCGCTGAAAACACTGGCGAAAACAACAGAATTCCACCTCGCATCATAACAAGAGAATTTCACCTCGTTTGTCAGCTACTTAATTTGCACAGCTGAAAATCGTGGTGAAATTCGCATACGCCTGAAAGTCTAAAATAATCGTGGTGAAAGTCGCGTACGCCTAAAAGTATGCAAGGACGTGCATTGAGTTGGGCCTTCAACGAGGTGGAATCCTACAACGCCTGTAACACTCAGGAGGCTAGCCATGAAGGTATGGCCTAATCTTCTAAATAGTTCGACTTGTGCGTTACGTACCTCATATTTTTTGATCAAGCATTGCACTGTCACCGAGTTTTAAACTATATTTCAGATTTCAAGTCTCTAGATATCCAGGAAGTTAGTTAAAATTCGATTGCAAGATCCCCAATTTAAAAATAGATTTCGTAATATTTCGATCCATGCGCCACCTAGCGGAATTTTTTTTGATAAAATATTGCATTGACACCGGGTTCTGACTTACGGCCCAAGTTTTATGTCTCTAGCTCATCAGGAAGTTACTCGAAAATCGATCGCAAGATTCCACGCCCCTTTTTTTAAAGGATTTGCAGTGATCTTGACTAGCGCGCCATCTAGCGGAACTTTGTTTTCTATAAGTTGTATTGTCACCGGGTCTCGAACTACGTGCTAAGATACAAGCCTCTAGGTAACCGGGAAGTGTTGGTTAAAAATGGATTGAAAATTCCCAAATTAAAATTAATTTTCCTAATATCTCGATCCATGTGCCACATAGCGGAATTTTTTTGATAAAATATTGCATTGTCACCGGTTCTGACTTACGGCTCAAGTTTCAAGTCTCTAGCTCACCGGAAGGTTACTCAAAAACGATCGAAAATTCCCCTCGTTTTTCAGAGATTTGTAGTTATCTCAATTATCACGCCACCTAGCGGAACTTTGTTTTCTATAAATTATATTGTGACCGGGTCTCGAACTGGGAGCTAAGTTACAAGTCTCTGGTATCCGGGAATTTAGTTAAAAATGCATTGAAAAATTCCCAAATTAAAATTAATTTTCCTAATATCTCGATCCATGCGCCACATAGCGGAATTTTTTTGATAAAACATTGCATTGTCACCGGGTTCTGACTTACGGCTCAAGTTTCATATCTCCAGCTCACCGGGAAGTTACTCAAAAATCGATTGCAAGATTCCCCTCCTTTTTCAGGGATTTGTAGTTATCTCAATTAGCACGCCACCTAGCGGAACTTTGTTTTCTAAAAATTGTATTGTCACAGGCTCTGGAACTATGTGCTAAGTTACAAGTCTCTAGGTAACCGAGGAAGTTAGTTAAAAATGGATTGAAAGATTCCCAAATTAAAATTCATTTTCATAATATCTCAATCCATGCGCCACCTAGCGGAATTTTTTTAATAAAATATTGCATTTTCACCGGGATCTGACTGACGGCCCAAGTTGCAAGTATCTGGCTACACCGGGAAGTTACTTAAAAATCGATCGCAAAATTGCATTTTTTCAGGGATTTTCGTCAGAACGACTTACGGCTCAAGTTTCAAGTCTCCCAGCTCACCGGGAAGTTACTCAAAAATCGATTGCAAGATTTCCCTCGTTTTTCAAGGATTTGTAGTTATCTCACTTAGCGCGCCACGTAGCGGAATTTTGTTTTCTGTAAATTGTATTGATTGTCACCAAGCCTCGAACTGTGTGCCAAGTTTCACGTCTCCAAGTCACCGGGAAGTTCGTTAAAAATTGATTGAAAGATTCCCGGATCAAAATTAATTTTCTTAATATCTCGATCCAAGCGCCACCTAGCGATTTTTTTTTATCAAATATTGCATTTTCACCGGGTTCTGACTGACGGCCCAAGTTGCAAGTATCTAGCTCACCGGGAAGTTACTTAAAATCGATCGCAAAATTGCATTTTTTCAGGATTTTCGTTTATCTCGATTCGTCTGCAACCTAGCCGCAGTTTGTTTTCCACGAATTGTAGTACCATCGACTCGCAAACTATGTGCTAAGTTTCAAGTCTCTGGATCACCGAGAAGTTAGTTAAAAGTCGATCGCAAAATTTCAATTTTAAAATTAATTTTCTGTATACCTCGATCCGTGCGCCACCTAGCGGATTTTTTTTCACTTGCATTGTAATGTCCCTTAGATCTGAACTATGTTCTAAGTATCAAGTGTCTAGCTCAACGGGAAGTTACCGAAAAGACTTTTCCGTGGGTAAAAAATTCGTATGGAAATGAGGGGGCAAACATAAAAGGGACTTAATATAAAGGTAGTAAAAATAAACGATTATGAGCACACAAAGAAATCTATTTGTACGCTATCATACGATAGATGGCAGCGCAAGCTGTAAGTTTTAATTGATTGATAGAACAGTTGATTTTTGTTGATATTTGATAAGGGACTATTATATTGGTTACACAAGATGCGCACGGGTCCGGCTCGTAATAATAATTCTCAAAGGCCCAAAATTATTAGTTTTTGATGAAGTTACCTCTGTAGAGGTTTAACTTTAGTCCGCAGGCGAGTTCTAGCACACTAGTTTTCAGTCTTGCCAACAAATGCTAATTTGCACTGAGTAGACAATTGAAAACATCAGATGAGCCAGTCCTAGGAGTGTTCTGCAGAAGTGCTTCGAAAGATTTATGGGTTTCTACTTTTCGGCGACGGAGAATACCGAAAAAGATTTAACGAAGAGCTTTATGCAGACACCAACGGAGTATTAAAAGACAGCGCTGGCGAAGTCACAGCATGCGAATGATGAATGTGATCCGCCCAACAAAACATTCTAATCCCGCCAGTTAGTGCAATGAAGAAGGAACCGGTTCGCATTGTTGGGCGGTCATAGCCCTTTAAGCAGTTAAGCTCCACTAAAGTAAGTAAGTTTTCTAGACTTTTTATCTGTATGTACATCGAACTTCACGAGTATTTGGAACTCAAGTTACATTTATAAAGATACACCCTTGTTGCGAAACAAATGCCTGATTGCTGCAGGACAATGTAAGGCACGGTTAGCCCTTAAGTGAATTTTGCTGAATTATCTCCACGGAAGCTGTCTCTGCTATTTGACGTGGGTACAATGTACTGAATAATAAACCGCAAAAGAGCCGCGAGTGTAGCGCGGGCCTCCTGAAAGGATGCGGTGAAACTAAAGCAATATATTTCTAAGAATATTTTAAATTTTCGAATAATTTCTAATATGGTTTTAAACAAAATATTGTCTCGTAATTGAAATTAAATTTTGGTTCTATTTTATTTTTAAATTCTCAGCGAGTCACATGAATGATTTGGTCTATTGCAACGCATGCACATTGGGTTATGCGCTGTTGAATTCATTACGCCTGACATGCAGCAGTCATATGAGTGATGATTTTTTGTATGATGAGTAAATGCGTGGAAACCAAAAACATTTTATAAGAAGGCTGGCAAAATAAAAAGCAAGATAATAAAATGAAATCACAGAGATTTATACACACGCATTTCTAGAACAAAATATAATTTTTTGCGTCCTGGTGTTATATTTTTATATTTTTATTTTAACCACTTCACGAAAACACGAGTCGCAAGGAAAAAAAAACTCAGTTTTGTCTGCTGGTCACCTGACAGTTTGCCAAAAATTCTCACAGTCCCAGTTGCGGCCACAAAAAAGTGCACCAAATACAGTATTTTTTTATAGGTATGTCATGTACTTAGCAGTTGTGTACAATGGGCATCGGTATTGTAAGAGTTGTGCCTACTAAATCCCCAGATCACTTGTGAACTTTCAACTAAATGTAATTTGTTTCAGATACTCGGTGTTGGTACATTGCATTTGGTTATCCCTTTGGTCCTTTCTACAATTTATTTCTTTTACCAGCGTGATATATTTCAATAGCACATTCTTAACTGTTTTTTGCATATGAAAGTACTATTTTTGTAAAATATTCGCAACACCTCGCTAAGCCGTGTCCCTGTTGTCTGTCAGCGGCTGTGAGTCCTTTTATTTAAAAGTGTGACATCCATTTTGATTTTCTTTTATTTTCCGTTTCTCTCATAAATATTCTCTACGAAGTGGTATTGCTCCATTTACACTTCTGAAGGGTTTTTGCCAGAGATCGCATATAAAAGTTTCCGAAACCGAAAACAGTTAATTAAGGACTACTATTTAAATAACTGTTAAATATGCGTACTGCTAGTTTCCGTATCTCATAGAGAACAACCTTTTCGCAAGCAAAGTAAATGGAATGGTCAGTGATCTAGAAAACCTGTTTACGGAAGAAATATAAATCACGTTCTTCTAAGATGTACATATGTATACCGCACATCATATTTCGCTCAAACTGCGACCGCGCTTAACGCCATCAACACACAGATAAATTGCGGATTGAATCAAGAACCCCATCACAGAACATTACTCGTAGCGCTAGACTACAATTTGGCGTGCATACATTCGCAACTGTAACAATAATCTAGAGAGCCAAAACAAAATCTTCAAATCTCTTGCCGCGAGCATTTAGAGTAGAGATGAATTAGGGCAAATTGCCACTTAAAAGTCAATTGACTGGCCGCTTGCATGTTACGCGTCCTCTGTATGGTCGCCGAGCCTTAGGGATACACACTGGAAGAAACTACAGGCCTGTCCCAAAACACCATCTACACAGAGCGGCGAGAGCACATAAGGGAGATAAATGATAAGCGGAACAAACATTTTCTTTTGAATATCCAGAAACCTGGACATCCCAATAGATACCTGTTCGGAGAGTCCCCGCACCCAGGGACTTCAGAAGTAATCTTCACAAGAAGTATGAGTAAATACGGCAACTGAGAACTTAGCCCTTTACCGATGAACTCCGTTCTTAAATTTAAATACCCTTAACTCGCAGTAGAGAAAAGCGACGTCCCCAGCGAAACGCGCGTCACTCTAGCTCAACTTCAAGCTGGATACTGTAAGAGGTTAAACTATTACCTAACCAGAACTAATCCCGACCTAAACAATGTATGTCCTGCTAGTAACGTGTCCCCACATGTGATCAACTATCTTTTCAACTGCAATGTGGCGCCAACGCCTCTAGCACCCCCTTCTCTCTGTTGAAGCTGCAAGATTCTCGGACTCCCGTTAGAAGATTTTGATGAAAATCTATGGGTAGTCGCAAACAAAACGTATGTAACAAAAATGTATGTAAGCTTAGAGATTTGCTATAAGCGAAGTACCTGGCCTGCTGTCATCGATCAAAGAGTCAGCGCATATGCGCCTTGCCATCCACGCTGCTCTTGGCAGCCATAATTTCGAAATAGTAAAAGACTTCGTTTAATTGGGAACTAGCATTAACACAAACAGCAACTTCAGATCTGAAATTCAGCGAAGAATCATTCTCGCCAATAAATGCTACTTTGGACAGGGTAGGCAATTGAAAAGAAAAGCATGGACCATGACAACATCAAATGAAGCGGCTCTGGGAGTGTTCGAGAGAAAAGTTCTTCGAAAGATTTATGGACATCTACCCGTTGGCGATGGCGAGTACCTATGAAGATTTAAGGATGAGCTGTACGAGCTCTACGCAGACATCAACATAATACAGCAAATTAAAATGCAGCGGTTGCGCTGGCTAGGCCATCTTATGCGAATGAAAGATCACGCTCCGGCTAAGAAAGTGTTTCTATCGGAACCCGCCTATGGAAGCGGAGGAAGAGGGCGGCCCCAACTCCGCTGAAAGGACCAGGTGGAAAACGATTTAAACTCCCTTTGTGTAACCAATTGGCTCCAGTTGGCAGAGAGTAGAAGCGACTGGCGCGCCTTGTTGGACGGCCATAACCGTTGAACGGTTAAGCGCCAATTAAGTAAGTAAGTAAGAATAGCGTACCTTTAAATTATTTATGTGCTTGCGCAAAGACCGCATGCATCTTATGATGCGCGAAGAATATATAGGAAAAGAAAATAAAATTATTTGTTATTAAAAACCTATCGTTTTGTTATTGGAATATTTTAAATAGCAAATCTAGCTTATTTCGATAACAAATCGGTGGTTTTCCAACACATATTTTTTTCTTCGATAACAAGTCGATATTTTTTCGATACCAAGCTCAAGACTTTCGATAGGCTTTTGGATTGCAATACAATATTCTTTCTATAGCACGTCAATAACATTTTGATAAATAATTGATAGTTTTGCGATAATAAGTTGATGACACGGATAATTCACCGATAATATACCGATAATTCTAACAGAACAGTTGTTATTGGTAACGAATCAATAACATGCTGATAGTAATAATAACAGTGAGGTACTTTTTAATATTTTGTTTCTCGAACCCTGCTAAATGATTATGATTTCAAAAGAATTCTAAATGATCCCGAAATCGTCAGTTACATAATCCCGTATATATTTGTTCCCTGACACCTTCCTGTGTTTATTTTGAAATAGTACCTTAAACAATCCCGAAGTGATCTCAAAATAGTCCATGAAATTTACCAATATAATTCACTACAAAAAAGTTTTGAAATTATCCCAAAACTATCGCTGAGAAGTCCAGAATTTATCCTAAATTGGTCCTGGAAATAGTCCCTGCATTAAACCAAAACAATACGACCGAGGCGTAGTATGACTTTTCTTGCAGAAGTCTTGAAGGATAACAATGAAAACCCCCTTACTCTATAAATCACACCTGACGATTTCAGTGGCAGTGAGAAAAAATTTGAAGATAAAAATTAATCACTGAGATAGATCGAAAAATTCAAAAACAAGCATATCTCACGAACAAATCCCTACCTTTTTTTTGAATTTTGATCCGTGATAAACCGAATGGTTTTTACTGGTTTAACCATCATATGCAATCTCTGATTTTTACACTTTCACCATTAGCTCTTTAACATCGTATGCTTGCGGAGTTTAGTTTTGGCCTTTTGCTTTTGCATCTTTTTATCTTCATTGCCACTGTGGAAAATTCAATTTGGTTGAAATTTTTGTCAAAACTTTGGCGACGTTATGTTTTCTTATTTTTTTGTTAGCACTTTCGTTTGTTTCTTTCTAAGTTTCTTTGTTGCCTTTGGTCAAATAGTTTTTGTTTCGGCATGACTGTGTCTGACTGAAGTAATACGGTCTCATACATGGCCAAGAAGAGGTTGACTTAAGTGATTTTATACTAAAAAAAACTTTTTGTATTACATTGGGCTTAAGGAACATTCCTTTTAAACTTCGCTTGCCTGGAAGCTCCAACTCCTTAATATTCTTCGATTCTAGAATAACCAATCTAAATTTCTAAAATTCAGACTTGGCTATTTCATAAGTCCTTTAACTTATTCATGAAATATATAAAAGTTGGCGCTTAGGAAGCACATACGAGAGCGAATTCTGCCTAAGGTTAAAGTAGTACTTGACGACTTAAAGGTGAGGGTGGCTTTTACGCTGTCTGAGTTTAAGTTCCCTGCAAAGTTAATAAGGATGTGCCAAATGACGTCGAGCAACACCATCAGCTCCGTAAGGATTGGGAAGGACCTCTGCGAGCCATTCGAGAGCAAATGAGGCTTCAGACAAGGATACTTCCTCTCGAGCAATTTATTTAACATAATGCTGGAAGAGATTGTTCTAGCATCAGAACTAAACCGTGATGATACAATCTATTATATGAGCGTACAATTACTAGTTTATGGTGATCATATTGACATATTGGCCTGAAAAAATGCTCTGTAAGTTCTGCCTTCTTGGGATTAGATAAATAACCAAAAAAGGGCAAGACGAAGTACTTGTTGTCAACCAAGAAAGAAACGGCGCATTTGCGCTTTGGCAGCCACGTCACGTTCACGTATATAAATTCAAGGCTATGAATCAAACGGAGAATAACTCTTGCCGGCAAGTGCAACTTTGTCCTACTCAGCATTTGAAAAGTAAAGTCCTTTCTCGACGAACAAAAATCACGTTCTACTAGTCGCTCATCGTACCTGTCCTGATGTATGGCTCTAAATCATGAGTCGTGTCGAAGGAAATGGCTCTTGCAGTGTTCGGGAGAAAAGTTGGCGGGAGTATTTATGGTCCTGTCCTTGATGCCGATGGCGAGGTTTGGATGATGAGCTGTACGAGTCAAATAAAACTGAAATTCCTTAGAGGTAGGTCCAAATTTTTCCTGTAACTTCCTAATTATCAATTTTAAGTCAATGTAGTGTTGCATATTGGAACGAAAACAAGATAAGTCAATGTAGTGTTTTAAGTCAATCCTACTAATTTTTTCCTTACTCCCATACCATAGTTGAAAATAACACCACCTCCCATATGATAGATATCATATAAACACGTATGCAAGATTCATCATATTGTTGACTCTTCATCTGTTATCTGAAGGTTACAGACGGCTTTCACTAGATAGGTCTCATCATGTGATGGCCTAGGCGAACTCGATAGCTGCCGACAATGTGTCTGAAACCTTTAGGGGATTCTATCTACGCCGTTCTGCTTCAAAGGAAGCGGTGGATTTCGGTGGCCAAGAACAGTATCTATTGGATGATTTGCGGCAAGGGTATATTCGGCTGTATTTCAATGCAACCTTCCTGATATCTTGTGTGATAATAAGGAGGAGAAGGAGAAAATACAGTCAGAGGAGAGCAAAATAGGCGAAAGTTCAATGAGTTCCGTGATGGAACGGCAGCTGACTTCAATCAGCGAAGAAGATTAGAGAAGAGTACGGATGAAAAGGAATAAGAGAGGCCTGCCACAGAACCGTCCAGTATTAAAATTTACTAGTGCTTAAAAGCAGCGGTTGATCCAAAAGGCTGGCCGCTAGGAGTTAGAAGCATGTCGAAGGCATTTGAAGAGTTTTACTGCAATAAACCCAGGGTACAGCAACCAGTACGAGGATCAAGCATGAAACAGACACTTATAACTATCGAAATAACACTAGATCAATCCCTTGCTGCGATTTCTGGTGTATGCAACGAGAAACAACCAACTCATCCTGTGCGTAGCTCGAGTGGCAATGTTAAATTGAGCTTACCATTTCCTGTAGTTTGAACATGTTTGTTAAATTAAATCAATATTCAAATAAAAATGTTAGATATAAAGCTTATAACGTAGAACAATTTTTTCTTAAACATCATTTTAGTTTTACCAGCAATTGCAAGCTTGCTACAAATGCAGACTTCCGGCAGCCTGCGTAAGTTTCATATCCCAGTTACATGAAGGATAAAGGAACAAAATTTGATCGGTGTAGTTCGCCAATTAAAATTTTTTAATGAAAGTCAAAGTGCAGCCTGGATTAATTCGAGTTGTGTTGGGTTGTGTATGGCACAGAACAAGGTTTTGCCAGAGTGTTGTGTCTCCTAGCAGGTTATATTCATTTTATTAGGATGGGTCATGATCAATAATATGCACTGAATTGGATGATTTTGACGAGACATGCTCAAAAATTACAGTTTGCGAAGTTATCGAGTCATATCGCGACAATCCTACGCTGTTCACAATGAAAAGTTGCTGTGTGTCGTTTCGTTTGATAATAATGATTGATTAGACTACAACTCTCTTATAGCAGCGTAGAATTTGCATGTCTTTAGGCGTTTTATTGTGCGGGACATCTTGTTCTTCCAGTTTCCTTATTTTTTCTTTTAAATCATTAATTCGCAAATCTTTGGCCACGCAGAAATTCGGTCCCATTTTTGCTGTAAAGAAACCTTACCTTACTTTTCCCTTATAAGTTGGGATATCTTGCCTCATAGGTATGTTGAATTAAGGAGACGTAACAGTCTGTTAATTAGTTTCGATACTTTTGGAAGCAGAAGATCTTTCTTGTAGAATTCAGTTGAAGCAGTTCCAAGGCATCTTTTAACCTCTTCAATTATTTGGAAACTGCTTCTAAATAAAACACTTCATTTATTTACACTCTCACTTTACCACTTATCACTTGATAATATTGTTACGAATATTAGCAACACTAAGAGGTACTGCCATCTCTAAGCCGATGCTAAGCAGTGATTGTATGCACATCAATAATTCAATCATTATGTCTACACATATGTACGTACACGCAGCGGAGAAGCAACGCACAAACACATGCATATATCTTATCTGAGATATGCAATTATAATTGTGGAAGTGTCGCTCACAAATACACGCGCATATGAAAGCTATACACCGGTCTTGATGTTCTCTCCATTACAACTTGCCCACAGCAGCCTCTGAAGAACCTAAACCCTGACTCACGAAATTTCAACATGAGAAAACTCTAACACCCGACTAGAATGTCCCAAAACAGTGCAGAAGCACACCCACACAGCGCACATCACGTTTGCTGTGTCCCTCACACTGCCGCTTCCGTGTCCCCCACCCCTGTCTGATATCACCCCCAATAGTAGGAGCCACTATTTTGAAAGTCGTTTTAACAAGGCATTTTTGTTTGTCTTACACCACACCCCTATGAGCTGATTACTTCTCGAGACACACGCCACAGGTAACACACACACATGCAGAGGACTTCATCTAACAGAGTCTAGGAGTTGAGAGCCCTAAATTGAGAGGCTTTTTGAGTAAATACATGTGTACACATTCGAACAGCGGACCAATCACGCCAAATTACGGCAAGAGACAGTAAGAAGCCATATGCCGAGATCGGTGAGAGTCATCGTTTCGCTTAAATGTATTATCATGTATAACTTGCAAATTTTGGCAATAAGAAATAAGGAGACGCAATGCCCACGCACTATATATAACATCACGATTGTAACAACCAAGTGGCAAAGTCTAACTCAAACAGCTCTGTTGTATATTTGAAGTAGAGTTATACCATTCACACACGCTTCTCACCGCAGAAGTGTCACATGGATAGAATAGTACTTAAATAATGAACGCGTGAAGGAGCTGAATCAAGTGAGACTCTAGTAGTGCATTCAATGAATACTAACCGGCTTTAACTCGAAACTTCAGGTTAACGAACACCTGATCCCGAGATTTATTCTCAACTTAAGAACAATCGATACGGCACTCAGGAATAGTAGGATTAAATTGGGACGTGGACAAAGTTAGGTCACATATAACGTGCTAATAAGGATAACCGTGGTATAGAAACTTATTTTGAGATTTTTAACTTGCTATTCCTAGTAACCTATATACTGCAAACCATTGCAAATTCTATACTCGCCGCATTACATAGATGATAGTCTTTATGAAACGGTCCTGAAAGTCTTTGCTACATTTGCGGACAACGACAAAGCATCTAGGCTGTCCGGCTGTCGTCTTAATTCGCACCACGACTTGTATATTCGGTAAGAAGTGCTAAGCGGAGATTTGACAGTGTCTGTCGCTCGAGAATAAATGAAACCGAGCGTCCGCAGACTAAACCACACCGCAATTGACAAATCGAGTCGGGCCTGAGCCCTGAACATCCCCCCCAGCACCATCCCCACAATCTCACACCGCTCCCTGTTGAAAGAGGCCATAAGCTAATATTATGGTACAGTTGTCTGCAATAAATAGGTGCACAATTACGAAAGTACAGCGTAATGGATAAGAAGGCTCTTCACCAAAACATTTCTTTGGAACCCAAATAAGTAAGTGTGATTCTAAGCTAATACTACACACATAAAGTAGTCAAAATAATGCTAGTCTCTCCGGGGTTGATATACTTGGTTAATACTCCTTGCTCAATTAAATGTATTAAAGTTCTATCTGCACACAGTCAGGCTAATTGTTGACACAGATCCCAGGGAGTTATAGAAGCGAGTCGATAATAGCTTTGATCTACATTCCTCCCCATATGACAGATAGTACTCAAGTTGACATGCTTTGATGACAACTGAAGCTCAAGACGGGATGAGACCCCCGTTAAGGGGCTTCGACACTTATAAGAACCTCTCACAGAAAGAACTGCAAGCTGACACTAGGCATAGTTGCCCTGGAAGATAATCGCACGACACTCTTTGCACTCTCCGTATACAGCACAGCTAAACCCCCGTGTCGACCGAACAGTTCTAGGAAGCCGTTGATATTGTAACTTTTTCTCATTATCCTTAGCTAACGTTGCTGCCGGTCATAATTATTGAGCACCTACCGTATGTATTAACGCCTATCCATGTAAGTCCTTAATCGGATTCCGCGCAAGCACTAGAGAACGGTCCTGAATGATGGTCTAGAGTAGGAGGCCCACATAAAGAACCAAACTCGAAAGACTGCAGACCAAGAGCGCTGCATTATTGCCACAGGATCTCCAGAAGGCACAAATGGTCTTATAGCGGCCCGATTGCATAGGTACTATCAGAACCAGCGAAGCACTGCAAATCAACTATGTTTAACCCAGCGACAGCTATAGTCCGTACGCCATATCACCACGACCATACTAATACTGCGAGATATTCTGAATGATCATCATTGAACTTCATACGTATTTAAAGCTAGATTGCGGAGGTGCGGGCTCCCGTCCAGTACGTGTGACAGTACTCTGCTAAGCGAAAATCACATAGAGCGCAATGAGATGCTTATATGCAACCTTTTGGCAAAATGCGTAATTAGGAGGCCCACAGTTAATACATACGCGCAAGCCCTGCAAAAATTATATAATATGACGAACGCCAGCTGCCATTTAAAGGGGCCTAGCCAACAGTCTACCACCATAGTTTTGCACTAACCCGCCACAGTCGAGCGCATGTTCCTCCGTTAGGCTCGTATTCACGTAGATCATCCGCATTTCACATGAAAATAGTCCTGGTTATGCCCTACATGGAATGCACAGAGGCGCTTTATACAGCCTGGTGTGTCAAATCTTTTTCCTTTTGGCATTAGGAATTCTAGGCATAGACCAAGTAGAGGTGTCCATCATAAAGTTGACGCTGTGTGCGTCATATTATACTGAACGCAGGTGGGCCACAGGCCCACCGATGGTCAGCCTGAGCCAACCGGATGATAAGAAATACAGTATACCTAAAGATGAAGGCCCAGTAATAACAGTGTCCGCATGTGAACCTATCAATGGGCAGAATGTGTGATCTTTGATAGCCACTATTATGCCGAACGGGCTATAGACCAGGAATAGCTACTGCCCGGGTGCCCCTTTCAGGCCTTCTTTATAAGCTCTAATTACAGTTTAAGCTTGACCCGAGATTATGCAGCATTGAAGTTTGCAAAAATAATATTCATAGAAAGGGCGTATATCCTACACGTATCCATTGTATCGCTCCTTCAGACTACGAGCGCGTCATCTATAACGAAAAGCGTACCATACACTTAATCAGGTCGACCTCTATATCACAATCTAACACTGGATATGTCTAAGCGGCGAGACAAGACTTTAAAGCAAGTATTAATTTTTTTGACAACTCCTGGAAAGCGATACAGATATGAAGCGTCCCCCTGCCCTAATGCAAATACAAGTGCCCGATATGCCCTGGCTCAGTCATAGGCCGTCATTGAAAGGGACCTTGCTGGGTCACGCCACACACTGCAATGATTTTAACGAGGCGTAGAGACCGCAAAACCATCCAGAGTGGCGAACGGAACTGTTATGGAAAGCAGTTATATGATGGCTACATCGCATGCCGGCTCACCGAGACGCCTAGACTCGCACATACGGATAGTGGGTGAGCAGCGTATTAAGGATCTTAAACGAGTACGAGAACCTGCTTTTAGCCGTCAAAATCCTGAAGTAGTATACAAGCCCCTCCCCCCCGCTCACGTAACAGGTCTCAAGTACCTAGTCCTGAGAGAGGTATATTTCGCCAATGCATACAAGGTAAATTCCCCGCTTTAACAATTAAGTAGACTAGAAAGTTTTCGAATCGCGCGCAATAACCCTAGCGCCCCCCAACAGGACTATACTGTATGTAGAAGCCAGCAGCATCCTGAGCAAGGCCAACGACCGGCTTTAATCAGTTTGACTACTTCTGTACTGGAAGTAACAGATTATCGTTCACTGCCGTACAGATAAAGTACCCTTCTTATTCATTGCAGGCCGCCCCACTCGGTTGTACGATGAGCCTCGTACGCGCACCTTGAGTGCCTTAAGAGGGTGCATACATAGGCCACTGGAGCTCTCATAGCACACACATCTGCCAGACTCCTAACTTCACCAGAAGTAGGAATAGTACACTGAAAGGCACCGTAAAGTGATTATCAGAGAGGTTAAGAATTTCGTATAAAATGCAAACGGGAACGTACAAGTCGTAAACAAGAAAATCAACCTTCGTGAGCACGCTGAGCTAACATACAGGTCAAACCCAAAGCGCAAGCATTCGCAGAAATGGATTTATATGCGGATATCACAAACTCTCTGATCTACAGGATTACCGCACCCAAACAAGTCAGGCAATAGGAGACTTCAAAGCCGCCGAATCGTGATTTACATATCCAAATTGAGTTCCTAAGTCACACTACGTTTTCACATTACAGGTATGCTCGGACCATGTCGTACTCTTGTATATTAAAACCAGGCGACAATTAAGTCGAATACTGATCGCGGAATTACAGCGATCCGTTTAGTTTGACGAATTCGATACGATGTTTGCGTGTAGTGCTAGGCGTTAAGAACACAATAGAACTTACAGATCTAAAGAACACAACAGCGTCGGATAACTGGTGTTGTCAATATGTCCTAAAGACACATTGACGCGTGATCTAAGATTCTACACGATATCAGGCTAAAGGGACGTGGTTGATGTGCAATATTACTGTTCCCTTATTCCATCTGCTTGTTCTGTGAAAATAAGGGTATATAGACTATTACAAATCGCTAGCCCACTGAACACGCTTGTAATATATCCTCGCAAGAATGTTTGACTTAAAATTTCTCTGAGATTTAGTGAGTAATCTTAAAATTGCGAAAGATGTGAGAAAGCTTAGAACAGGATTCCAATAAAGCAAGTTTGAAAGATATTCGCAAACGAATCAAAGGTCAACAAAAATCACAGTACTTAAATCATGGGAGCGACGACAGTAATTATTCGGAGGGCGCTATAAAAAGAAAGGAGTGAAGGTTTTAGACATTAATTAAAAGATCTATTCCGAGAGGCAGATTTGATAAGCTGCGCTACAAGAAGCAACGAAGGTGACTCAGAAGCTCTCAGAGGTAGAGATCCTGCTCACCCGAGTCTTGCCAGACCACTCTAGTAGCTCCCTCGATATGTGAAGCCTCGCGTAGAAGAAACTCAACTTAGCTAAACGATATAACTTTGATACTCGTGATGAAACCAATATGAAGACTAAAAGGAGTCCCCCAATAACATGAAAAATCTTCACTGCACTTACGGATGATATTCCAGTTATACGAACGGGCCGAGGCGCTATGATTGTCTAGCCGCGACTCGTGGATCAAAATGGCTAGTCGGCAGACACCACCATGAGGCCAGGTAGCCAAGCGGTTTTTAAACGGAAGCGGGGGTAATCAGGCTGTTAGTACTGATTGACCGAATATACAAACGCATTCCCCAGTGAGACACGCTGATACGTCTGATTCCGTATATGGCAAGGAGTTCTGTAAGCAAGGAGTACCCAGCAAGAGGCCTTGTTGAGAATATACAGGCCGGCCTCTCTCATTGCATAAAACACGTTCGCAGGATCAACTTCCGTACATGCCTTGCCTGGACAGATGGGTTTTACATAGAAAGATTAATCGTTGCAGGAGCTCCAAGAGCACACTATATACACGCTCTTCGACCTGCGATAGGCATTTTTCACGTACCAGTTCGGACAAGCGATTCGCTTGGAAGTAAACGCAGATTTCGTCTACGCACAGGACCCGATATTCAGTTTGACGATTCCCGATATGTCATCCATTTGGTAGAATATCGAAAATCTCAACCAGTTTCTTTCCGCGATTTGTTTCTTGCTGTATGGACGGCGAGTGATACAAGACCGGTACCCGTGAAGCGCTTACATGGAGTGACCTTACTCATTCAAATATCCAAGGTATAAGTGAAGGAATATCCAGAAGGCCTTGAAACGTAGTGCTTAGTAGGGGAAATGGGCACCTATAAGGCCAGTGAAACAAAATCAGAAGGTGCAGCAGTAAGTGTATAAAGACTTGTGTAGGGATCTAAGTGGGACTGTTTAGGCTGTTGTATATTATTCATTAAAGGATAGTACAATAAAATCACATCGGAGGCAAAGCTAAAGCAACAAGGGGCCTGTTCACTGGATTTGCACCCCTCCCTCGGGATAAAAAAAAGAATTTGCAAAGAAGATATCTGGGTTTAACGTCCCTACTTTATCCGCAGATTTACGATAGGGTACGACCCCAGTACGGTAGCTCGGAAACGCAGTTTACCGACCTGCTACGCGTTCCATAAGGCGACGCTCCAAAATATCACATTTAATAGGCAGCGAGGCACCTTACCGCTCTTCTTACATAAAGTCGGCTATTGATCAAAAGCACCCCGTGTTCGCAAAATTGCCTACAAACCCAACATGACAGTATCGGCAACAAGAGTTCAGCAGCGCCTTTTACGTCAGTCGGTATGGGGCTGTTGCTGTAATGCAGAAGAAAGATGTATGTCACACTGATACCAAGCATATTCCCACCCAGGGAGTACGAGTATATGAGCCGTAAGTGCCAGAACGGCTGTGAAGCAAAAGAGAGTTCACCCATTCTTACGAGCACGAAGTCAATCAGCTATTGTAGAGCACTCTACGATAGTGGAGTGGTTCTAATCTCATGGCGGATAACAAATTCGTACGATTGATTACGGACAGGATTGCTAGAACGCCTTACTCATGACCATGAAGGAATCAAGTACTAATTAACACTAAGAGAATGATCATCGTTGCGCTATGTTTCTGCAGGATTATAATAGAGCGAATATGGAGCCACAGAACGGGGACGTCAAAGACGATTCGGAGCACTGTAGAATCACGCGCCGATACAGATTTGAAGTCTCTTGTCCATGATTGCTAGAAGATCACCGAATACAACAGATCTGCGAGCGGGGAATCTGCGCAGCGAAAGTAGTTAACTCAGTCGTCAGGTTCAAACGTGGAGTATGCGCAGGTATTTTGAAAATATAAGCGAGATGAGTTATGACGTGACTTTTATCTAAAACATGGAGTCGGTCGTAGACACAAAATACCCCTCTTACGAAGGAAACCCTCTTAGTCGTTCCCATCGTCTATCGGAGGACGCCAGAATAAAATAGCGCACAAAAAGGCTCATTTTTTTCGATGCGCTAAAAAATCGCCACTAATTTGGTATGGACTAGTCAGCCAAAAGAACAATTTTACTCTAACTCACTCCGACAATAACTGCCAAAATGGACCAAGGTAGGCGATCGAGGTTTGGTATAGGTATAATTAGTGTAGATAAAAATGGAAAAAAAGAGGAGCGTATGTCCGCGCCAATAGGACATACGGAAGACCAGGACCACCCTTGGGCACCTAGTCACTAGTTCTTGACCAGTGTGCACAGGCACCAATAGGACTCACCGACCGCTGAGAGCCAGTAGTACTAGTTATATTACATCTGATGAGATAGCTATGTAATTGCAGAACTCCCATCCGTTTTTGCAGAAATGATCCTGGCCGTTAGTTTATCCCACTCAGACACCAGGCACTGCACAAGCAGATTGCTCTCGCAAAATCGAGCAAGATAGGCAAAGATTCGAACATCTGCAAGATAACCCCAGGCGTTCAAGAGTAGTGGCATACATCGACCCTCCAAACGCATTACATTTAGCGACTTATGAGGTGGCCTGACCGTGTCTATATAATTCAAATAGTTTTTAAGGAAGTATTGGCGAGATAGGAAAAAGCACCGTCGAGCATTCTTATCTACATAGCTCACATCTGCAGGTTAGTCTCGCTCGCTATGAATCACCTGTGGGAACGGGCATGGTTGGAACAAATCCCACTAAGATCATCATCCAATGTCTGCAAAGCATGGCTGAAAAAGGTCCTGGTCAAGTGAGTATAACCATATTCATTAGTTCAGCGACAAGCAATAAGAATAGGTTACACCCACGAAGTATATGAGCACCCAATGTATTACCCTATGCCGTTCCGTAATAATTCACAACGTTTATGTATAGCCTAACGCAGGTTGCTAGATGACGAGTATACGTTAAGACGAATACTAGAGTTAGCTGAAGTAAAATGCTTGGAAATGAAGAAGGATAAGAGATTTGGTAGATTATGAGAATGCGAGCCGCGAAAACATGCGCCTAAGGACGAGCTCCAGTCAGCCCACACTTTTGGGAGCCGTTATAGTCCAACTCTGGCCACATATGATCAACATTATACAGCGATTAATAATACAGCATGGATTGGGAAAAAACCGGAAATCCTATGTAAAGGTAGACCCTAGGACAAAAAAGGCTGAGAATGAAATACGACAAAAACTGTTCTATTTCACAACCTGCTATAAGTAAGAACGTAGTCGCTGTTAGTAAGCCACATTCCACAAGCATGAATCACAATCTCGGTGGGTGTGAAAACCGTCTTATAAGGTGATAGCCGCAAATTTTTGTTAGCTAGACAATATAAAAATAGCAGCCAAGTTTTTAGCCGCACGGGCAGGTGAATGATTTGGTGAAGATAGCGCATAGGACATGAGCTCACCCCGATACAGGCCCCGCGCCCCACACATGATGCTTGAGTACGCCAGAGTATACAACAAAATAGGGATCCTGTCGAACGTTCTATGATCACAACCGACACATCATATTACGGGAGATCGAGATGAGCATACATCTGTCAGGAAGATCCCGAATGTGGTGCCAATGGCCAAACCAGGAGCTATCCGGTATCATGGACGCCAACATTACTAACTACGAGTTAATGTACAACCTTGAAGGTACCGATTATTTTGTTAATGGGCCAGCTATAGTTGAAACCTAACATCGAAAAGAGAGAGGCCAAGCAAACTTAACTCGGCATCAGAACTAGTGTGTGGAATTTCAAATGATTTAATCATTAACACTATTAATTAAAGACATAGAATCGATAAGCAACGCTGACTACATTGAAACCTAAGCAATTGAATCCATATAACTAGGACCCACATGCATAGCCATGAATTACAATAACAGTGGAGTAATTGATCGGCATCCTACATACATATATGCTTATTTTGCTCCCATTTGCTCAGCGGAGTTAGCAATCTCGGAAACACAGTCAACATCTCCTGTAATCGACGCAATTAGACAATCCCATCCCCTAACTATGTATGTCAAAATCAATGACATGGCGTCGGGAAAAAAAATAATATCGCTCACACCACTCTCACCTGACGGTTCTTCAACATCAGGACATGCGTCCCTTGTTACCCGAATATACTGGGTTCATTCGACGACACACATACAAGTCGTCGTCCTGTTCGTGTTACGAGTATTTTTTGTAATAATTTAAATTGTAAGCTTATGAATTCTCACTCTATAAGCTTCATCAAGCGCCATTGAAGCTGGAATATAGTCAGAACCCGCGCAATGGAATCGATAGATATTTGCAAAAACGATTTTCCGATAAACGCGTTCGAATTTTAAAAGCTGCTGTATGATGAGCGCTATCCGGCACGTGTATAGTTGTATCTTTCTAAAAAAGATGACGGGCTCTGACCTAGTATAAACGTGAGTTAAGATATTCAGTTAGTTATATATTACATTTATTACGTGGACTATCAATAGAAAAATTACGCGTTCAACGCTATGTCATTTAATCTTGTAACCTGAATTAATAGCCCAGAAGACTTGATAGATGGAGTTGATCCACACCGACAACCCCCCCGTTACCAACACTGTGAATCGACTAGTACACTGGCGGCTCCAGACCCGGACATGATAAAATTTAGAAGTTCTTCAGTATATTAGTCTACTTCTATTGTGTAGCAATCGTCTGTTATCAATAAAAGCGCCTTAATTTAAGTCACATTTATTTTCTTTCCATTAGATTTGTACTTTTATGCACATTGACGTTGCGTGCGTGGAAGCAGATTCATACCGACAGCTGCATCAGGCAAATGAATTTTTTCCTTCGAAAATCGTGTCTCACTAACTAATGGTTACATCGGAGTCCGACCCATGCTACTCTGCCCGTAAGTCCCTCATGCATTGATCGGACAGGCCTAACGCCCAGCATATCACACACAGGTAAATATAGGTTGAATAGAACCGATGAAAAAATTGATAAACCTACAATGCAACCTAAACAAATTATTCACAGTAATTAATCACTTACGGTTTGACAAATACATCACCGGAATTTCTCACAGGGGAAAGGTTACTTTACCAATTTGATCACAAAAATATTTTTGGCCCCAGGACCCGCGACCCATACTTCATCAAGTAGGACGCCAATTAGAATGGTATTTCCAATATTAATGATAGACAAGTAATCTAGTTTGTGGTTTATTGTTAAGTTGTGAGATCTGAGTAATTAAAAACATGTTAGTATGAAATCCCACGCTACCGCCTTGCTAAAAAAAGTTTAGTAGACAAAAAATCCATTTTTTTAGCCACCACATTATTCACATATTACTCACCTGGAGAGATAAGCCTGTGTAGGGCCACAAATGTACACTTACCATGGACTATCAGTGAATGTCGCTAGCATTTAGCAGTCATCTGTAGTTATAATGCTGTAAAAGGTCATGTTTATAACTTAAGACGGCCTTTGCTGTCGACTGCAAATTAGTTAAGGACCCCTCTCCAAAGATCTACAGCAGACAGAACGACAGACGACAACACCCCCCCCAACCACCACCCACCAACACCCGGAAAAAGTTCCATATAGTAAGTCTTTAGCTATTCGGTGGAGTATCACAATCTTTGACCAATTCAATTGCGTAAAACATCATCTTCTTTAATCCTTTTCCATTATATCACACAGATGTGTGTACGTACTGTATGTGAATTAGGTTCAAATGCATAAATAGTCACATTTATTCTTACATAGTTTGAAATTATTACACAGAAATTTACCAAACAGATAATATCAAAAGAATTCAATCATACTTGGCTTTTGCTACATTTCTCCTGAACAATTTCGGATTAATCATGCAGCAGAGCTTTAGAAGGATACTTCTCTCTCGTTATGTGCAGCCACATACTCGGCAAAACTTGAAGGCTAATGAATCACTCCAAAATTGCGGTGATCTTCCATGAAGTGAATTGAGGCAATCCGGGGACATGTGACGAATAACCTTTTCAAACCCAGCTAGGACTGTGGGGTATCACAAGCGGGTTAATTATACAAATTGTTACGATTAGGATACCGGTCATTGAGTCAGCCTACAGAGATTATACAAGGTAATCGCGCCCACCTGATCATTCAGATAGACTTCCATCTATAACCTAGATGCCGATCCGCGCATCGAAGAAAACCACAACAAACATCGATTAAGCCACGTCGTATACCTTCAAATCTGCCTTCGTGCCCCTATGA
>JARSSU010017584.1:0-18508 GCA_029619165.1 Eurosta solidaginis | reverse complement strand
GGTCTTTACTTTTTCCGCAATTTTGGCCCATTGCTCATCAAGGAAGTTTTATTTGCGCCATATACCGGTGCTCCTCTGGCTAGATCCACATTGCTTCCAGCTTATGAACAAGCACGAGGAATTGGGCGCTTGTGGTCTTTTTTGAATCTTCTAATATAAAATACAATTTTTTTATACAATAATAACTAATTACTTAATAATAGCACTTTTTTGTTTGTGCGCTCATTTTCAACCAAAGCAATGGGTGAATACCTGTTGTTTCTTTTTGTCTAGAACCAGAAGATGCTGATCCGATCGAGCCGGATTCATATATTCTATATTACAATCCATAACTGTAACATTCCTCTTATCTCACTTACTTACTTACTTAATTGGCGCTTAACCATTTAAACGGTTATGGCCGTCCAACAAGGCGCGCTAGTCGCTTCTTCTCTCTGCTAACCGGCGCCGGTTGGTCCTCTAACTTAAGCGGCAATTACCCACCGACGTGCGCCGTATGTACGGACGTTTGTCGTACGAAACACGTTTGACCGAACCCTCAAGCCCGTAGGAATCAATGTGTGCGTCTGTGTACATGTACATAACATATTTGTGTGTGTATTGTTTACAGATAAGCACTGTTGCCATTGACCATTTGCATGCATGCTTATGGAAACATCAACCTTTTCCAATTTAATTTTGATGTTGTAAAAGGCTGGAGTTAATATTAAATAAATATAAATAGATTTATTTATATTATTTATAATCTGGCACTTTACATATATTTCGAATTATTTTCACAATTTTCAAACTTTAATTAGGTGTTTTGCATAAACTGCAAACGGTCAAAAATTAGCTCACAAAAGCTAGGCAACCCTGTCTAGTGAGAGAGCGATCAGCTGACACGTTCTTACGGAAAAAATCAAATTTTTTTTGATTTCTACGTTCCGGGCTACGTACTTACGGTGTTGCACGTCGGTGAGTTTTCGTTTACATGCACACTCATAAGATAGGTCGTGTCAGCTGACACGTTCGTAAGTAACTGCCGCATAAGTGGTCTGATTTTTAGGGCAAAGCAACAACAGTGAGTTAAAATTTGTTTTGCCTGTATTAGAATTCCAGTGTTTTAGCGAAGTTTTAACATAAATAAGGTGTAATACGACAGTTTTGCTGTTCTTGTTGTAGGAAGACAAAAACATTCCTCGAAAGTCTTCAGTAGCGCACTTGTTTGGATATGACGTAAATACAAGTTGTTTGTTTAACATTTAATTTTTTGGAACCAATTAAATATACGCATATAGGCGTAATATTTTAGCACGGCATTACGTATCTATGGAACCCAACACCAAAGATACCCAAATAATGAATCTCTGTAATTAAATCCTGTAAAGGTCCATCGATATTCACCTACTAGTTTATGTGAAAAAAGTACTAAAAGTGGATTTACTCATGAAAAATGCAAAAAACAACATTTTTCGGGGACAACATTGGTGAATTTTTCTGATAGCCGAATGACAGAATAAGGAAGAATTTAAACAAAACAAAACAATACAATTTTTCAAATTTAGAAAAATTAAAAAATAATAATTATTATCATTAGCCCTATCATGCCCGAATTAAATAGGCGGACAAAAAATTTTTGAGTAGATATATAAGATAAGGTTGACATCAATATCAACTGTTCAAAATTTCAAGGTCCTAGGTGTCCTGGTTCAAGAGCTACAGGATGTTGCGTATATGCAACATTGGGCAATGGTGGTATATATTTAAAAACAAATTTATTTCTTTTACAAATGCCGTTTATTTATATTTTATGTATGATAAGACACGAACTGTTTTTTGGGGATTGGAACACAAGTGCACATTACATTTGCTGCATTTACAGCTTGGAAACCCAGTGGTGCATACTCTACATCTGCCTCTTTTTCCCCATTCCAGCCAATGATGATTACCATCAAGTCGTAGTGATTTTGGTGGGTTTTCAACATAAGCTCTTTTATAGGAATTTGATTCAGAGCTCCTAGAAGCAGCTGGTGACGATGGAGCTGGTGATGGTGGAGCTGGTGATGATGGGGCTGGTGATGCTGGGGAAGATGGTGCAGTTCCTGAATTCATTGTCAAAAGGAGTGATGATGAACGATCTCTCTTTTTGGCGACGTGCTGTAGTTGACTTGCGTTCAAAAGTTCGGCAGCAACATCCAATTGAAAATCTATAAGCGGCATTATACTTTGATTCGCCGTATGTATGTGCAATGTCTCTGCGGTACAACAACCAACTGTTTACTAAACTCGAATTTATGCACCAGTATACTATGCGCATGTACCATTTATTTGAACGGTGGTTGATTTTGTACAATTCAAGCAGCATGTCTGCAAGATCAACCCTCCCATGTGTTTGTTGTAACATTCAACTATACCAGGACGAGGAATATTTATAAATTTCTTCTCTTTGCGGCACCATCTATTGCATTCAGTCATGGGATTCTTACCTACATAATTTGAAACCAGTTGTACGCTCTTATTATCATACCAACGGCAAGTAATCAGTTGTGCGTTGCTTCATATTTGAAATCGCTTGATCCACGTCCTCGCTTTTGAAGGATTTTCTCACTGCTTAGATCACAATTTTTCAATCGGTTGCTTCAAATTGTACCAACGGCCAGTATCCATTTTTCTTTTAGAGCACACATCAAGCTTATTGAAGAAAACCAATGTCAAAAAACAGTTTGAAATTTTGGTTTACTGGCATATTGGATGATAAAAATAGCACGATATCTGATGATATTCCCAGGCCATAAGTCTTGCACGTTCCTTCTCCAATATACATACTAAATCATATATAATGCCGGACACACCAGCTCTCGTAAACATTTTGAAACCCCACTTTTGGGCTTCATTGGCAGATACTGCTTCAAACTATATTGACCTAAAAAAGAATTTTATTCAGAAACCTATTACATATGTTCACAAATAATAAGTTACCTTTATATGCAATCATTTGCTCATCTATACTTTGGTACTCTTCCTGTGAAATATCATTGAATTGTTTTTTTATGATGTCCAACATAGGCCGAACTTTGTACAACTTGTCATAGTTAGGCGCTCCTTCTGAGGCTGTTTACAATTATCATTCAAATGGAAAAATTGTTTTATTTTCTCAAATCTGTTTCTTGCCAATGCATTTGCAACGGCCGCTAATTTGAAATTGGACGCCCACGCCATTCGATAGGTTGGTATTTTCACAACAGCAAGATAAAGAAGTATGCCAACAAACCTTTTCATTTTAGGTACAGTGCATTTAAATTGTATTCCCTTTGGTTGCATGCATATAAATTCGTTTCCTCACATATTTTCAGCCACAGTTCATCCGTAAAGAAAGTACTAAAATATTCTATGAGTTTTTTCACCGCATTGCTGCATAATTTACTTTTCCACGTGGTCTCACATTCCATAACCTCAGCACTACTCCACTTCAAACTATTGATATCAATTTTTTCCATTACCTCCTGTGCAACGATTTCACTTTCATTCAAATCTTCACATCTTTGCTTCCAATAATTTGGTCAGTCAAACCAACTTCCACATTTCAGCTCTGTTATCTAAATTTTTCAATGTTTCCTCTATAATTTCCTCCATATTTTGATCTTCTTCTTCTTCGCTTTCATCGTCAGCCGAATCATCCCAATCAAGGTTGGCAATTCTTTCAATCTCAGCTTGAGTCAGACCTTTTGGGCGCATCTTAGCAAGTGTATATTGAAATAAATTATAAGATCGCGGGTTCGAATCGAGCTCAAGGCCTAACAATAATTTTTTATCATTATTATTGTTATGATAAATTTTTTCTTGATTGAAAAAATTTTAAATTAGAATAGAAGAAAGAAAAAATTTTAGACAACTGCCAAAGCTCGTTGTATAGATCCATTTCGGGAACTGCTAAATTCCTTCATCGGCAACGTTTAGGCGCCGCTGCTATAACCATTCAGCCATCACAGCGGTTTTTTGTTTGTCTTCATTAATCCTACTTCTATTCTGGTTCGTGCCAATTGATATTCACAACACTGCGACACCTGTTGCAGAATGGATGTGAAAATTGGACTTGTTTGATGGCAATACCGCCATAGTGTCATATTTTATTGACACTTTTTCCCGTGCTCTGGGATGTATTAACAATTTTTGTTGTTATATCGGCCTACTGATTTTAAGATCGCGGGTTCGAATCGAGCTCAAGGCCTAACAATAATTTTTTATCATTATTATTGTTATGATAAATTTTTTCTTGATTGAAAAATTTTTTAAATTAGAATAGAAGAAAGAAAAAATTTTTTCGAACCCGCGATCTTAAAATCAGTAGGCCGATATAACAACAAAAATTGTTAATACATCCCAGAGCACGGGGAAAAAAGTGTCAATAAAATATGACACTATGGCGGTATTGCCATCAAACAAGTCCAATTTTCACATCCATTCTGCAACAGATGTCGCAGTGTTGTGAATATCAATTGGCACGAACCAGAATAGAAGTAGGATTAATGAAGACAAACAAAAAACCGCTGTGATGGCTGAATGGTTATAGCAGCGGCGCCTAAACGTTGCCGATGAAGGAATTTAGCAGTTCCCGAAATGGATCTATACAACGAGCTTTGGCAGTTGTCTAAATTTTTCTTTCTTCTATTCTAATTTAAAAATTTTTTCAATCAAGAAAAAATTTATCATAACAATAATAATGATAAAAAATTATTGTTAGGCCTTGAGCTCGATTCGAACCCGCGATCTTAAAATCAGTAGGCCGATATAACAACAAAAATTGTTAATACATCCCAGAGCACGGGGAAAAAGTGTCAATAAAATATGACACTATGGCGGTATTGCCATCAAACAAGTCCAATTTTCACATCCATTCTGCAACAGGTGTCGCAGTGTTGTGAATATCAATTGGCACGAACCAGAATAGAAGTAGGATTAATGAAGACAAACAAAAAACCGCTGTGATGGCTGAATGGTTATAGCAGCGGCGCCTAAACGTTGCGATGAAGGAATTTAGCAGTTCCCGAAATGGATCTATACAACGAGCTTTGGCAGTTGTCTAAAATTTTTTCTTTCTTCTATTCTAATTTAAAAATTTTTTCAATCAAGAAAAAATTTATCATAACAATAATAATGATAAAAATTATTGTTAGGCCTTGAGCTCGATTCGAACCCGCGATCTTAAAATCAGTAGGCCGATATAACAACAAAAATTGAAATAAATTATATTTTTCGAAAATTACCACAATAGACCAATGTTGCATATACGCAACACGAAATAAAAAAATTATTACAGACAAATTATATAATATTTTCATGTAGGGTTTTTTTCTAAATACTCTCTTACCTTTTTATATTTATGCAGTAATGTTGGTTTCAGGTTGAAATATTATTTTTATAATTTTTTTCCACTTTTTAGAACACCGTTTTTTCGCAAAATCAATTTTTCAACTTCACTCCCACAAATACAGCTACCGACTGAGAGCGTGTACAGCTGACTGCCAAACAACTTGCTGTTTGCTTTCTCAACACAGTAAGCTATAATTTAAAAGAAAATTAAAAACAATGACTTGAAAATAACGGGAGTTAGAGGCTCGGAAACACAATGTTGCGTATATGCAACATTGGGCATGAGAGGGTTAGAAAAAAAGTATTGTTCTGGACTTGAGCTCGATTCGAACCTTGAATGATTATCAATAGACCGATGAAAACAAAAACAATTGTTAATAAACCATGAGCACTTGGGAATGTCAAACAAAGTAATTGACAATAAACAAAAATCCAGCATTATCAGTGATTTGCACCAGATGGGCGCAACACTGAAAAAATATAGTTGGTAAAAAGGAATAGCAGTAGCAAATTTGCCAGTCAAACAGACCACCGCTGTATAGCTAAATGGTTAGCGCAGCATGCCTAAAGCGTACTGATGATGAAGGCTTAGCACCCTTCGAAATGGATCTATCTGCGCAGCTATGGCAGGTTGTCTGAAAAATTTTCTACTTACTATTCCAAAAACAAAATACAATTTTTCAAATCTAGAAAAATTAAAAAATAACAATAATTATCATTAGAAAAAAATTATTGTTCTGGCCTTGAGCTCGATTCAAACCTGAATGATAATTCATATGTATAAAATGCATGCAATTTATGAAATCATTTTATTATATAAAATTACTTTGACATATCAGATTGTCATATTATTTTAGTCCTGGTACTTTTAACACATTTATAATATTTAAGAAGAACATTCAAGGAGTAAGAAACATGATTAATGCTTACATTAATACGTGTTTCATTTATTTTCATTGAGGGATAAGTTCGCAAAAATAAAAAGCACATTTTTATAAAGTGCATGTGAAGCTCCATAGATAAAATGAGTAATAGAAGGAACATTGGTTTATATATTACATTTCTAAAATGAAATCTCCTGCTAAAAAAGTAATAGAATGAACATTGGTATGTATATTACGTTTTTAAAATAAAAATCTCCTGCTAAAAAGGAGCAAAACCTAACTACATTTTTCATTTACGTACTTAAATACAGTCCCTATTGTGATTCAAGATTTGGGGCAAATTTTGAAAAAACTCCGAACAACAATTCCTTCATTATATGACATTCGACTGCCTAGCCCACTGCCTTCCACTCTATTGGCAACATAAGCTCTATTTAAGCTGCCAAACTAAGTAGTAAACAATGCTGTGTTGCTTTGAGTGATTTATCTCCAGGTATTAAAGAAAATTAAAATCATTGTTTACTATATAGTTGGGCAGCTTAAGTAGAGGTTATGTGCGAATAGAGTGGAAGACAGTGGACTAGGCAGTCGAATGTCATATAATGAAGGAATGGTGTTCGGAGATTTTCAAAGTTATGATAAAAGCTTTAATATAAATAAAACTATTGTTTTAATAACAACAAAAACGCCATATATATTCTGTATACATAACTTTGTAAGGATTATCTCACTTTAAAATTTGAATTAAATAATCTAAAGTTTGTTTTGAAACTGAGTCGAGAACTGTGCGTGTGAATGTGCGAATTTTCACCGATCAGCTGTTAGTTGCGCTACTTGGTAAAATTTACAATGATTAAAATTAGCCAAAAATAGGAAAAATGTCTCATCAAACTGGGATAAAAGGTAGAAGCCCGTATTTTGGAAATAAATAGAATTATAAATCATTTGCTTATGTAACCATTTTCTCATACGCTTTTAGCAAATGAGAAAACACTAATAAAAGTTTTTGGAAAAAAGTAAAAAGGAAAGCTGCGTGTGATAAAGGTGTCTATCGAGAATGGTAAGTCTTGTTTTTTTTATTGCGGATTAAGCATATGTACAAATATGTTTATATAAAGGGTGCGACTTGTACCAATTGATAATAATATACTGGATCATTACACTTTCAGAAGAACTAAATTGTACTGCCACAGCAGAGGTGAAAAAAGACTGGGAAAGAGACTATGACAAATTAATTGTACCATGATAGAAGAGAGCGTCCCCTGTTACATACTTTATCGCTTGGATAGTAAAACCTCGCTTGGTTACGCTTGGTTATTATTGAGTTGGGTGCAGATACGGCGACAAATACGACAAAAAATGGTATATGCACTTCAACAAAAGCAACACTCAAAAACGAATTTGGTTCTTCGCATCATCACAGAAGAATTACATGCAACAAATAAAGAAGAGACGACATTTGATGGTTATATACGACATAAACAAGATTTTGCCGCGCCTGCACCGCTCACAAAGCCGCGAAGAAGAATTTGGTAGAATTGCGAAAAAAGGAAATAAATACGGAAATTATACAGATACACGTCATCAAACATTAGGTGGTGTGACTTGCCCGATGGTCTGATGCCACTGTTGCTGCTATTAAAGATATAACTAAATGGTACATATGATTATCTACAATTTTCGCATTGATCTCGAAGAGGAGCGTATACACGTATCAAAGGCAGCAGTGGCGCCACTAAACGAGCTGCCACGACAAGTGCCACTGAGAAAGCGCACGTTATCATTTATATTTGTTCAAGCATACATACGATGGTAATTATCAAGAGTCGTTTGTATTTTTATTGCAATGCCTGGCTATAATTGTTCGGTGCGAGAACGTATGTTGTATTCCAGCTGCAAAGCACCATTTTTAGATGACTTAAATGCGCTCGGCGTAAATGTTATGAAAAAGTAAGATGTATTTTTGTTTACTTTCAAATATCAATACATGATTTTACTTGCTGATATAGTTGGAAATTGACAGCGGTGCAGAATTGACTGAGGATTTTTGCATGATGAGCTACGCCAAAAAGTTTGTCAACAGCAGACCAGCGTTTGCAAACCAAAAGGCCACCTAATCGTGGTCCAGCGTTTGACGCGCCCACAAGAGCAATCTTTTTAAGTGCAGTATTTTGACAAAACAGCTCCAGCTGCAATCTACACCTCGCGGCAATAATTGACTAATGCTTTCTTTATTCTTCCATCTAATATTTAACATTCTATATTGAAACAAGTTTAATTGTGTAAAAAGAGGAGTTACATGTTTCCATTTAACAACATATTAATATAGTACATAGTACACTTGCATATATAAACATACATGCATAAATATAAATATGATAGTTATTATACATATCATATGTGTATAAGTATTCTTGCCAATTTGTTACTTTTATGTACGTATATGAAATGCACGTACATAATACATGTTTCGCAGGTATATCATACCTTGTTGCTTCTATGCATCCACAAGCCATCGGTAATAATGTGCTTTTTGAATATACCTTCATTGACCACAATAGCTTTGTATGGTTTCACTATTACTTAGAACACATTTGCTCAGGTCGCAAAAGGTGATGATGTGCAAACGTGTAATACCGGTGAGTGCTCTACGGATATGAAGCATTTCATGTACTTAATAACGGTCCTCCTGACTTTCCATCACGTTAGGTGTCATTGCAAATAATGGGATTCAAGGGATTGATAAGCGCAATTCAAAGCTTTATAGCTGCCAAAGCTCCCTCAACCCAATGTCAACTTCACCTACGCGAGGGGAATCCTGTTAGAAATATGAATTTATCACACATTTAGCAGGGACGGCTCTGGCGACTCTGTTCCTAATGGAACTAGAAGGTAGGGGGGCCTAGAAGGTTAATGTGGTCATATTAATCGCTCCCGAGCTGTCGGGCTAGTACCTTAATGTTGTAGCGATAAGGACACTCCCTGAGGCATTGGCCTTATCGCTACAACATTAGGTACTAGCCCGACCAGCTCGGAGCGATTAATATGACCACATTAAACCTCTACGGCCCCCCCTACCTTCTAGTTCCATTAGGAACAGAGTCGCCAGAGCCTCCCCCTGCTAAATGTGTGATAAATTCATATTTCTAACAGAGATTCCCTCGCGTAGGTGAAGTTGACAATTGGTTGAGGAAGCTTTGCAGCTTATAAGCTTTGAATTGCGCTTATCAATCCCTTGAATCCCATTATTTGCAATGACACCTAACGTGATGGAAAGCAGGAGACCGTTATTAGTACATGAAATGCTTCATATCCGTAAGCACTCACCGGTATTACACGTTGCACATACATCACCTTTTTGCGACTCTGAGCAAATGGTTCTAAGTAAATAGTGAAACCATACAAAGCTATTGTGGTCAATGAAGGTATATTCACAAAAGCACATTATTACCGATGGCTTGTGGATGCCAATCGAAAGCAACAAGGTATGATATACTGCGAAACATGTATTATGTACGTGCATTTCATATACGTACATAAAAAGTTAAAATTGTGCAAGAATACTTATACACATATGATATGTATAATAACTATCAATATTTAATTTATGCATGTATGTTTATATATGCATAGTGTACTAATGTACTATATTAATATGTTGTTAATGGAAACATGTAAACTCCTCTTTTTACACAATTAAACTTGTTTCAATATAGAATGTTAAATATTAGATGGAAGAATAAAGAATGCATTAGTCCATTATTGCCGCGAGGTGTAGATTGCAGCTGGAGCTGTTTGTCAAAATACTGCACTTAAAAAGATTGCTCTTGTGGGCGCGTCAACGCTTTGGACCACGATTAGGTGGACCTTTGGTTTTGCAAGCGCTGGTCTGCTGTTGACAAACTTTTTGGGTGTAGCCTCACACAGCAAAAATCCTCAGTCAATTCTGCACGCTGTCAATTTCCAACTATATAGCAAGTAAATCATGTATTGATATTTGAAAGTAACAAAAATACATCTTACTTTTTTCATAACATTTACGCACGGCGCATTTAAGTCATCTAAAAATGGTGCTTTTGCAGCTGGAATACAACTACGTTCTCGCACCGAACAATTTATAGCCTAGGCATTGAATAAATAAATACAAACGACTCTTGATAATTCACATCGTATGTATGCTTGAACAATATAAATGATACGTGCGCTTTCAGTTGGCACTTGTCGTGGCAGCTCGTTTAGTGGCACCACTGACTGCTTTGATACGTGTATACGCTCCTCTTCGAGATCATGCGAAATTGTAGATAATCATATGTACCATTTAGTATATCTTTAATAGCAGCAACAGTGCATCAGACATCGGGCAAGTCACACCACCTAATGTTTGATGACGTGTATCTGTATAATTTCCGTATTTATTTCCTTTTTTCGCATTCGTACAATTCTCTTCGCGGCTTGTGAGCGGTGCAGGCGCGGCAAAATCTTGTTTATGTCGTATATAACCATCAAATGTCGTCTCTTCTTTATTTGTTGCATGTAATCTTCTGTGATATGCGAAGAACCATTCGTTTTGAGTGTTGCTTTTGTTGAAGCATATACATTTTTGTCGTATTGTCGCCGTATCTGGCACCCAACTCAATAATAACCAAGCGTACCAAGCGAGGTTTTACTATCCAAGCGATAAAGTATGTAACAGGGGGACGCTCTCTTCTATCAATGTACAATTAATTTGTCATAGTCTCTTTCCAGTCTTTTTTCACCTCTGCTGTGGCAGTACATTTAGTTCTTCTGAAAGTGTATGATCCAGTATATTATTATCAATTGGTACAAGTCGCACCTTTATATAAACTATATTTGTACATATGCTTAATCGCAATAAAAAAACAAGACTTACCATTCTCGATAGACACCTTTATCACACGCAGCTTTCCATTTTTACTTTTCCAAAAACTTTTATTAGTTTTTCATTTGCTAAAAGCGTATGAGAAAATGGTTACATAAGCAAATGATTTATAATTCTATTTAATTTCCAAAATACGGGCTTCTACCTTTTATCCAGTTTGATGAGACATTTTCCTATTTGTTGGCTAATTTTAATCATTGTAAATTTTACCAAGTAGCGCAACTAACAGCTAGATCGGTGGAAATCACACATTCGCACATTCACACGCACAGTTCTCGACTCAGTTTCAAAACAAAACTTAGATTATTAATTCAAATTTTTAAAGTGAGATATCCTTACAAAGTTATGTATACAGAATATATATGGCGTTTTTGTTGTTATTAAAACAATAGTTTTATTTATATTAAAGCTTTTATCATAAACTTTGAAAAATCTCCGAACACCATATCCTTCATTATATGACATTCGACTGCCTCAGTCCACTGTACTTCCACTCTATTCAGCACATAACCTCTACTTAAGCTGCCCAAGCTATATAGTAACAATGATTTTAATTTTCTTAATAACTGGAGATAAATCACTCAAAGCAACACAGCATTGTTTACTACTTAGTTTGGCATGCTAAATAGAGCTTATGTTGCCAATAGAGTGGAAGGCAGTGGGCTAGGCAGTCGAAATGTCATATAATGAAGGAATTGTTGTTCGGAGTTTTTCAAAATTTGCCCAAATCTTGAATCACAATAGGGGACTGTATTTAAGTACGTAAATGAAAAAATGTAGTTAGGTTTATGCTCCTTTTTAGCAGGAGATTTTTATTTTAAAAACGTAATATACATACCAATGTTCATTCTATTACTTTTTTAGCAGGAGATTTCATTTTAGAAATGTAATATATAAACCAATGTTCCTTCTATTACTCATTTTATCTATGGAGCTTCACATGCACTTTATAAAAATGTGCTTTTTATTTTTGCGAACTTATCCTCAATGAAAATAAATGAAACACGTATTAATGTAAGCATTAATCATGTTTCTTACTCCTTGAATGTTCTTCTTAAATATTATAAATGTGTTAAAAGTACCAGGACTAAAATAATATTGACAATCTGATATGTCAAAGTAATTTTATATAATAAAAATGATTTCATAAATTGCATGCATTTTATACATATGAATATCATTCAAGGTTTGAATCGAGCTCAAGGCCAGAACAATAATTTTTTTCTAATGATAATTATTGTTATTTTTTATATTTTCTAGATTTGAAAAATTGTATTGTGTTTTTGGAATAGTAAGTAGAAACTTTTTTCAGACAACCTGCCATAGCTGCGCAGATAGATCCATTTCGAAGGTGCTAAGCCTTCATCATCAGTACGCTTTAGGCATGCTGCGCTAACCATTTAGCTATACAGCGGTGGTCTGTTTGACTGGCAATTTGCTACTAGCTATTCTTTTTACCACTATATTTTTTCAGTGTGCGCCATCTGGTGCAAATCACTGATAATGCTGGATTTTTGTTATTGTCAATTACTTTGTTTGACATTCCAAGTGGCTCATGGTTTATTAACATTGTTTTTGTTTTTCAGTCGGTCTATTGATAATCATTCAAGGTTCGAATCGAGCTCAAGTCCAGAACAATACTTTTTTCTAACCCTCTCATGCCAATGTATGCATATACGCAAACATTGTGTTTCCGAGCCTCTAACTCCCGTTATTTTCAAGTCATTGTTTTTAATTTCTTTTATAATTATAGCTTACTGTGTTGAGAAAGCAAACAGCAAGTTGTTTGGCAGTCAGCTGTACACGCTCTCAGTCGGTAGCTGTATTTGTGGGAGTGAAGTTGAAAAATTGATTTGCGGAAAAACGGTGTTCTAAAAAAAGTGGAAACAAAAATATAAAAATAATTATTTCACCTGAAACAACATTACTGCATAAATATAAAAAGGTAAGAGAGTATTTAGAAAAAACCCTACATGAAAATATTATATAATTTGTCTGTAATAATTTTTTATTTTCGTGTTGCGTATATGCACATTGTCTATTGTGGTAATTTTCGAAAAATATAATTTATTTCAATTTTTTGTTTATACGGCCTACTGATTTTAAGATCGCGGGTCGAATCGAGCTCAGGCCTAACATAATTTTTTATCATTATTATTGTTATGATAAAATTTTTTCTTGATTGAAAAATTTTTAAATTAGAATAGAAGAAAGAAAAAATTTTAGACAACTGCCAAAGCTCGTTGTATAGATCCATTTCGGGAACTGCTAAATTCCTTCATCGGCAACGATATTAGCGCCGCTGCTATAACGCATTCAGCCATCACAGTCGGTTTTTTGTTTGTCTTCATTAATCCTACTTCTATTCTGGTTCGTGCCAATTGTATTCACAACACTGCGACACCTGTTGCAGAATGGATGTGAAAATTGGACTTGTTTGATGGCAATACCGCCATAGTGTCATATTTTATTGACACTTTTTCCCTCGTGCTCTGGGATGTATTAACAATTTTTGTTGTTATATCGGCCTACTGATTTTAAGATCGCGGGTTCGAATCGAGCTCAAGGCCTAACAATAATTTTTATCATTATTATTGTTATGATAAATTTTTTCTGATTGAAAAAATTTTTAAATTAGAATAGAAGAAAGAAAAATTTTTTTTTAGACAACTGCCAAAGCTCGTTGTATAGATCCATTTCGGGAACTTGCTAAATTCCTCATCGGCAACGTTTAGGCGCCGCTGCTATACACCATTCAGCCATCACAGCGGTTTTTTGTTTGTCTTCATTAATCCTACTTCTATTCTGGTTTCGTGCCAATTGATATCACAACACTGCGACACCTGTTGCATGACGATGGATGTGAAAATTGGACTTGTTTGATGGCAATACCGCCATAGTGTCATATTTTATTGACACTTTTTCCCCGTGCTCTGGGATGTATTAAACAATTTTTGATTGTTATATCGGCTACTGATTTTAAGATCGCGGGTTCGAAAAAATTTTTTCTTTCTTCTATTCTAATTTAAAAAAATTTTTCAATCAAGAAAAAATTTATCATAACCAATAATAATGATAAAAATTATGTTAGGCCTTGAGCTCGATTCGAACCCGCGATCTTAAATCAGTAGGCCGATATAACAACAAAAATTGTTAATACATCCCAGAGCACGGGGAAAAGTGTCAATAAAATATGACACTATGGCGGTATTGCCATCACACAAGTCCAATTGCACATCCATTCTGCAACAGGTGTCGCAGTGTTGTGATATCAATTGCACGAACCAGAATAGAAGTAGGATTAATGAAGACAAACAAAAAACCGCTGTGATGGCTGAATGGTTATAGCAGCGGCGCCTAAACGTTGCCGATAAGGAATTTAGCAGTTCCCGAAATGGATCTATACAACGAGCTTTGGCAGTTGTCTAAAATTTTTTCTTCTTCTATTCTAATTTAAAAATTTTTTCAATCAAGAAAAATTTATCATAACAATAATAATGATAAAAAATTATTGTTAGGCCTTGAGCTCGATTCGAACCCGCGATCTTATAATTTATTTCAATATACACTTGCTAAGATGCGCCCAAAAGTCTGACTCAAGCTGAGATTGAAAGAATTGCCACCTTGATGGGATGATTCGGCTGACGATGAAAGCGAAGAAGAAGAAGATCAAAATATGTGAGGAATATAGAGGAAACATTGAAAAATTTAGAGACAGAGCTGAAATGTGGAAGTTGGTTTGACTGACCAAATTATTGGAGCAAAGATGTTGAAGATTTGAATGAAAGTGAAATCGTTGCACAGAGGTAATGGAAAAAATTGATATCATTAGTTTGAAGTGGAGTAGTGCTGAGGTTATGGAATGTGAGACCACGTGGAAAGTAAATATGCAGCAATGCGGTGAAAAAACTCATAGAATAGTTTAGTACTTTCTTTACGGATGAACTGTGGCTGAAAATATGTGAGGAAACGAATTTATATGCCATGCAACCAAGGGATACAATTTAAATGCACTGTACCTAAAATGACAAAGGTTTGTTGGCATACTTCTTTATCTTGCTGTTGTGAAAATACCAACCTATCGAATGGCGTGGGCGTCAATTTCAAATTAGCGGACGTTGCAAATGCATTGGCAAGAAACAGATTTGAGAAAATAAAACAATTTTTCCATTTGAATGATATGTAAACAGCCTCAGAAAGGAGCGCCTAACTATGACAAGTTGTACAAAGTCGGCTATGTGGACATCATAAAAAACAATTCAATGATATTTCACAGGAAGAGTACCAAGTATAGATGAGCAAATGATTGCATATAAAGGTAACTTATTATTTGTGAACATATGTAATAGGTTTCTGAATAAAATTCTTTTTTAGGTCTATATAGTTTGAAGCAGTATCTGCCAATGAAGCCCCAAAAGTGGGGTTTCAAAATGTTTACGAGAGCTGGTGTGTCCGGCATTATATATGATTTTAGTATGTATATTGGAGAAGGAACGTGCAAGACTTATGGCCTGGGAATATCATCAGATATCGTGCTATTTTTATCATCCAATATGCCATAAACCAAAATTTCAAATCTTTTTTTGACAATTGGTTTTCTCATAAGCTTGATGTGTGCTCTAAAAGAAAATGATACTGGCCGTTGGTACAATTTGAAGCAACGATTGAAAAATTGTGATCTAAGCAGTGAGAAAATCCTTCAAAAGCGAGGACGTGATCAAGCGATTTCAATATGAGGCAACGCACAACTTGATTACTTGCCGTGGTATGATACATAAGAGCGTACAACTGGTTTCAAATTATGTAGGTAAGAATCCCATGACTGATGCAATAGATGGTGCGCAAAGAGAAGAAATTTATAAATATTCCTCGTCCTGGTATAGTTGAATGTTACAACAAACACATGGAGGGGTTGATCTTGCAGACATGCGCTTGAATTGTCAAAATCACACACCGTTCAAATAAATGGTACATGCGCATAGTATACTGGTGCATAAATTCGAGTTTAGTAAACATTGGTTTGTTGTAACGCAAGACATTGCACATACATACGGCGAATCAAGTATATGCCGCTTATAGATTTTCAATTGGATGTTGCTGCGAACTTTTGACGCAAGTCAAACTACAGCAGTCGCAAAAAGAGAGATCGTTCATCATCACTCTTTGACAATGAATTCAGGAACTGCACCAGTCTTCCCCAGCATACCGCCCATCATCACCAGCTCCCACCATCACCAGCTCCATCGTCACCAGCTGCTTCTAGGAGCTCTGAATCAAATTCCTATAAAAAGAGCTTATGTTGAAACCCACACAAAATCACTACGACTTGATGGCAATCATCATTGGCTGGAATGGAGAAAAAGAGGCAGATGTAGAGTATGCACACTGGGTTTCCAAGCTGTAAATGCAGCAAATGTAATGTGCACTTGTGTTCCAATCCCCATAAAACAGTTTCGTGTCTTATCATACATAAAATATAAATAAACGGCATTTGTAAAAGAAATAAATTTGTTTTAAATATATACCACCATTGCCCAATGTTGCATATACGCAACATCCTGTAGCTCTTGAACCAGGACACCTAGGACCTTGAAATTTTGAACAGTTTGATATTGATGTCAACCTTATCTTATATATCTACTCAAAAAATATTTTTGTGTCCGCCTATTTTAATTCGGGCATGATAGGGCTAATGATAATAATTATTATTTTTTAATTTTTCTAAATTTGAAAAATTGTATTTGTTTGTTTTGTTTAAATTCTTCCTTATTCTGTCATTCGGCTATCAGAAAAATTTCACGCAATGTTGTCCCCGAAAAATGTTGTTTTTGCATTTTTCATGAGTAATCCACTTTTAGTACTTTTTTTACATAAACCTAGTAGGTGAATATCGATGGACCTTTACAGGATTTAATATCAGAGATTCATTATTTGGGTATCTTTGGTGTTGGGTTCATAGATACGTAATGCCGTGCTAAAATATTACGCCTATATGCGTATATTAATTGGTTCCAAATAATATAATGTTAAACAATCAACTTGTATTTACGTCATATCCAAACAAGTGCGCTACTGAAGACTTTCGAGGAATGTTTTTGTCTTTCCTACAACTAAGACAGCAAAAACGTCGTATTACACCTTATTTATGTTAAAACTTCGCTAAACCACTGGAATTCTAAATACAGGCAAAACAAATTTTAACTCACTGTTGTGCTTGCCCTAAAAAATCAGACCACTTATGCGGCAGTTACTTACGAACGTGTCAGCTGACACGACATATCTTATGAGTGTGCAATGTAAACGAAAACTCACCGACGTGCAACACCGCGTAGTACGTAGCCCGGAACGTAGAAATCAAAAAAAATTTGATTTTTTCCGTAAGAACGTGTCAGCTGATCGCTCTCTCACTAGACAGGGTTGCCTACGCTTTTGTGAGCTAATTTTTGACCGTTTGCAGTTTGTATGCCACAAAACACGCTAATATAAAGTTGAGAAAATTGTGAGAAATATTCGAAAGAATTATGTAGACAACGATGCAGATATAAATAATATAAATAAATCTATTTATATTTATTTAATATTAACTCCAGCCTTTTACAACATCAAAAATTAAATTGGAAAAGGTTGATGTTTCCATAAGCATGCATGCAAATGGTCAATGGCAACAGTGCTTATCTGTAAACAATACACACCAAATATGTTATGTAATGTACACGCACCACACATTGATTCCTACGGGCTTGAGGGTTGTCGTCAAACGTGTTTCGTTACGACAAACGTCCGTACATACGGCGCACGTCGGATGTGGGTCAAGTGCCGCGTAAGTTAGAGGACCACCGCTGTATTATAAAATAGATAGATATTTGTGATTCAGGACCTGGGAGTATTAATCATTATATACGCATTTTACAATGGATTATTCTAGTTTACCGGTAGCAGAGAGAAGAAGCTGACTAGCGCTAGCCTTGTTGGACGCGCCATACCGTTTTTAATGGATTAAGCGCCAATTAGTAAGTAAGTAAGGTGAGTATAGAGGAATGTTACAGTATGGATTGTAATATAGAATATGATGAATCGGCTCGATCAGGATCAGCATCTCTGGTCTATGACAAAAAGAACAACAGGTATTCACCGCCTTGCTTGTGTTGAAAATGCAGCGGCTACAAACAAAAGTGACTATTATTAGTAATTAGTTATTATGTGTATAAAAAAAATACTGTATTTATATATCAGAAGATCAAAAAGACCACCAGCGCCCAATTCGCTCGTGCTTGTTCATAAGCTGGAAGCAATGTGGATCTAGCCAGATGGAGCACGCACGTATATGGCGCAAATTACTTCTCTTGATGAGCAATGGCCAAAATTGCGGAAA
>JARSSU010017583.1:0-29273 GCA_029619165.1 Eurosta solidaginis | reverse complement strand
TTAATTTGATACCAATATCGTACAAACCATTCTAGAGATCACCCCTCGTCACACCTTATGAGCGATATTTCGAAAGCGGCGGTCGACACAGCAATCTATAGACATTAAGGCACGCGATGCACTTTTCCCTTGCATTAAATACTCCTTAACACCTTTCATTTGGTACCCATGATTGTATCAAACGCATAATCTGGAGTCACCCCTGGAGCCCGACCTTTGCCTGCTGATATCTCTGAAAAGCCAGCCCACACTATACAACTACCACTCACTATGCGCAATAGTAAACCTCATTATACCTTTAATTTGATACCGCGAGATGGTACAAACAATTCTATGGTCAACGTACTGTGTCCACCTTTATGTCGGCGATATCTCGAAAAGAGCCGTCCACATATATAGAACTAAGCGCACCACGCCCTTTTAATACTCATCGTAAAACAGCCAAAAGAAAATAACACACAAAAAACAGCTACACCTATTCATTAATTATCGGTACCCTATTGTACTAAACATATTCTAGAGTCACTCCTGCGCCAGACTCTTTAGATTGCGATATCTCGATAAAGCGACCCCTATACAAGCTACACCAGACTGCCCTTTTAAACGCCGTCGACTTAAGAAAAAATACCTTATAATTTGATACCACATACTCGTACAAACGCATTGCTAGAGTCACCCCGCATGGTCGCAACCTTTATGGCGATATTTCGAAGACGGCGTCGCACCTATAGACTAGGGCACTCCCTCTTTAAAACTACTCATAGTATCACACCTTTTCATTTGATACCCACTATATGTACAAACGCACATAATCTAGAGTCACGGTCCATCCTTATATGGCGATCCATCTCGAACAAGCGACGAGAGACGTGACCGCTGACATTACGCAACTACCAGAGGACGCACGTCCCTTTCATACGAACAAAAATGACAAACAAAATATTAAAAATACTTTAATTTGATAGCCCATATCGTACAACAAATTCTAGAGTCAACGCAGACACCGATCCCTTATAGACGATATCCCTAAATTGCACGTCACCCACGTTGATAGAACTATGGCCCAGCCCAACACGCCAACACAATACATATAATACAAAATCTCATGAAATACTCTTTAATGCCATTCATTTGCTACTACAGTCATACGAAGAGTCCATACAACACATATCCAGGTTTCGCCTGGCGGTGTCACTTTTCTTACATGGTTATTTCCCTTATGTTGTCAACATAGCTCACCCGTTTTCGTTCATTGCTAGCATTCGACATGTATTTTTTCTCACACTCGGAGTCATGTTAGGGGGTATATTATGTACGTGCGAGGCTCTTTGGGGTTCCTTCCTCTATGGATAAATAAGACTTCAACTAAACCCTTACCGTTGCTTTTCTACCTTCAGCCTCTCACTCTCTTACCTGAGTGACTCCTACTTGGTTAAGATTGACCGCCGTACTTTGGAGCTGCGCTCAGTTTCTAGATGTTGCGTTGAGCTTCGGGCGAGGTACCGCGAAATGTTTCGCTTCTTACCACAATTGGCTTCAAGCAACTAGTTACAAAACGACGCGACTTTTTGGCCAGATTAGACAACGGCACAAAAAATTGACGACCCCCTTGCCCTCGGCGGTGCATTTTTGCGCCACCGTATTTCCCCTAATCTCACAACCTGTTATTTTTCTTGTTCCCTAAACTGAAGAGCCCATGAAGGACTGGCGCTACGCTACGATTGACAAGGTAGAAGCCGGCATCGAAGGAGAACTGAACAAGTAAAAATAATATGTTTTTTTTGAAGTGCTTCGAACGATTGGAAAATCGTTAGCACAGTGTATAATATCTCATGGGACTACTTGAAGGGGACAAAATGATTTTCCATGAATAAATAATATAATAGAACTTGAACACAATTGCATTGCAGCCGCCTTTACGGTCATAACAATCAGATACACAAGATCTGCCGCTTCTGTGAGCTGATGTTGAAACGCTGGTTCACATTCTTGTGCTGATGTCCTGGCGCTCCTGGCAAGGCTAGAGACTCCCATCCAATTACTTTAGATATAGAGTAGAAGGGAGAAGCACTGAAGAGGTGTCTAAACATATTAAAAGCCTCCACATAAAGTGATAGGCTTTAAGGTCAGCCAATAGAACGAAATAAAGGTCAACAGTGCATCGAGGCTAGTACTGATAATACACTGGCCAACTATAGTTCTCGAGGTATAAACCATATATATGTCTCGATATGTCTTGCTCAGGGAGTCAGTGCTGGCTGAGTTGCAGTGTATTTATTCGTATATCATTTTTGGTGGTTTTGTTGGTATGTATACACTTCTTTACACTGCTTTGTCAGCTAAGTAAATAAATTAAGATAACGTATAATGAAAGAAATGAAATTGGCATAGAAATACATTGAAACTAATATAAAACAATTTAATATTAATTAAATTCAACAAAAAAGGTAACTTAAATGAAATCAAATCAAGTAAATTTAAGTTGGAGAGATCTAGAAGAAGAAAAGTGAAGTAGAGTGTAAAATTCTGAGCGTTCGAAAAAGGGGAGATCCTCCGTTCCAGTGGGGCGGCCTCGAGTCTGGCTCCCCTCCAGACCTCCCCAACCAAAGAAATTATTTTCTTAAAGATACAGGCCGACCGCTCGTCAGCACAAGTAATCAGTCTAAAACCATGATACCACCCCGAGTATTCGAAGCATGGCCGCGTACCTGGGCTCTCCATAACAGCGGTCATATAGGCCGCTGATATGGCGCTGGCGACCCACGGCCACTCCTCTCGGGAGATGGCACCATCCTCCCTACTCCTATCCAGGACCCCGAGGGTGATGGAGCCCGCTCGTTTAGCGATTTCGCTAAACGAAATTGCGTCCCCACCTCCTCGGGCCCTTTTTGTCGTTGAGGCATTCCGCTCATCCGACCTTTGCCGCTTCATAGCCCCCAAACCCTGCTGCTCACCCGCATCGTTCGACACCGGTGTGTGGTCGTCGCAAGCTACGACGCTCCTGGCCCACTCCAGCGTCCGGGAATGCTTCTCAGACATCTGAGCTGCATCCCTTCCGCCGTAGCGCTCCAAGATCTTCTCAGCTAGGCGCCGATCACCCAGAGCTTTCCTACGCGGCGTCGATCGCCTACCTTTCCCGGCAGGCTTCGACCCCAGGGCTCCCGTTGGGAAAGCTCCTCGCGACAGGGCTTCCTTACTAGTACTGGGCTGGTCCGTCGCATTCGCCGGACCTCTGCCTTTCCCTGTCACAGCCCCATATGGGCCTGCATTGGGTGTCGGTTTCGACACCCCTCCACTACCCGAACTACCCGTACCTACGGGGTTTGAAACCAAACCCCTGCGCTGATCCGTCTGATCAGCCCTTTTGACCCGCCGGGAGCTTTCCCGGCTGGCGGCGACCTGCTTCGGAGCACTCTCCGCACCTGTCGCGTCCCTCGCACCATGACGACCTTTCGCCGTCACTCCTACCCTCCTTTTTGTTCGTCTTCGTGTCCCATTCTAAGAAGTCCCCCCTCAAGGCCGCTATCCGGAGCCGATTGTGTAGTCGCCCTTCAACGGTCCCGTGGTTATCTATGCTGCGCAGGGAGGCCACGCGAGGGTTGACGCATTACCTTATGGGTAATGCGTTCAGAGCCAGGCCGGACGCAAAGCGGGAAAATCTTCAACCGCACCTACACCACCAACTTAACGGCGACGGAGCCGGAACGTACCTTGAGGCCCCCACGGTTTTAACGGGACGTGGGCAGGTGCAGCATTAGCCTACCAGCCATTTCGATAGGGTTTCACCCCGACCTACTAAGGTGGCAGAATACTGCACCTACCAGCCCAAAGTCATCAATTCCTATCCATAGTCAAAATCAAGTCCCTAACAATCCAGTTCGTCACCGTTGAGTACCGATCTTGACCCTTAACAGGGTCCTCCCTCCCTGAGCTCGGCACAATGACTCAGGGGTGCGGGTTTTTATCGAGTTGTCCCCTCTAGATCCGCCATTATCAGTAGAAGCAGGGGCACCTCGTGCAGGACGTGACAACCAATCACGTGTGACAATTCGTCACTATGGCCGGTCTAAGACTGATACCAGTCCCTGATCCAGAGCCTGGAACCACGTATGATATCCAAGCCAAGTATCTTAACCCCCATTAATACCTTTAATTTGATACCAATATCGTACAAACACATTCTAGAGTCACCCCTGGTCCACCTTTATGGCGATATTTCGAAACGGCGTCCACCTATAGACTAAGGCCCACTCCCTTTTAAAATACTCATTAACACCTTTCATTTGATACCCATATTGTACAAACGCATTCTAGAGTCACCCTGGTCCACCTTTATGGCGATATCTCGAAAAAGCGACCACCTATACAACTACCACCACTCCCTTTAAAACCCTCATTAATACCTTTAATTTGATACCCATATCGTACAAACAAATTCTAGGGTCACTCTGGTCCACCTTTATGGCGATATCTCGAAAAGGCGTCCACTTATAGAACTAAGCCCCACGCCCTTTTAAAATACTCATTAACACCTTTCATTTGATACCCATATTGTACAACATATTCTAGAGTCACTCCTGGCCCACCTTTATTGCGATATCTCGAAAAGGCGACCACCTATACAACTACCACCACTCCCTTTTAAAACCCTCATTAATACCTTTAATTTGATACCCATATCGTACAAACACATTCTAGAGTCACCCTGGTCCACCTTTATGGCGATATTTTCGAAACGGCGTCCACCTATAGACTAAGGGCCACTCCCTTTTAAATACTCATTAACACCTTTCATTTTGATACCCATATTGTACAAACGCATTCTAGAGTCACCCCTGGTCCACCTTTATGGCGATATCTCGAAAAAGCGACCGCCTATACAACTACCACCACTCCCTTTTATACCTTTAATTTTGATACCCATATCGTACAAACAAATTCTAGAGTCAACCCTGATCCACCTTTATGGCGATATCCCTAAATGCCGTCCACTTATAGAACTATGGCCCACTCCCTCATGAAATACTCTTTAATGCCATTCATTTGATACACATGTCATACAAACACATTCCAGGTTTCCCTCGTTCATTTTCTTACATGGTTATTTTCCCTTATGTGTCACCATAGCTCTCAACTGAGTATGTAATGTTAGGTTACACCCGAACTTAACCTTCCTTACTTGTTATCAATGATTTGGGCATGAAGCGGGTCGCCGCGAAATTTGTATACCAAAATTGCTCAATTTCGACGCGACTTTTTGGCCAAAACAACGCACTATTGATGCCGTAATCCACCGTATTCCCCTGATCTCACCACCTGTTAATTTTTCTTGTTCCCTAAACTGAAGAGGCCCATGAAAGGACGGCGCTACGCTACGATTGACAAGGTAAAGCCGGCATCGAAGGAGGAACTGAACAAGTAAAAATAAATGTTTTTTTTGAAGTGCTTCGAAGATTGGAAAAATCGTTAGCACAAGTGTATAATATCTCATGGGGACTACTTTGAAGGGGACAAAATGGATTTTCATGAATAAATAAATAATAATAGAACTTGAACACCATTGCACCCCTTTACGGTCAAACAATCAGATACACAAATCTGCCGCTTCTGTGAGCTGGATGTTGAAACGCTGGTTCACATTCTTTGCGAATGCCTCGCTCTGGCAAGGCAGAGACTCCCATCCAATTTCTTTAAGATATAGAGTAAGAAGCCTGAAGAGGTGTCTAAACATATTAAAAGCCTCCACATAAAGTGATAGGCTTAAAGGTCAAGCCCAATAGAACTAAATAAAGGTCACAGTGCATCGAGGCCTAGTAATGATAATAAAATGGCCAAACTATAGTTCTAAGGTATAAACCATTATATATGTCTCGATATGTCTTCTCAGGGAGCAGTGCTGGCTGAAGTTGCGTGTATTTATTCGTATACATTTTTGGTGGGTTTTTGTTGGTTGTAACAATTCTTTACACTGCTTTGTAAGTTAATTAAATAAAATTAAATAAACTATAATGAAAAGAAATGAAATTGGATAGAATAAATTGAAATAAAATATAAAAAAATTTAATTTAATTAAATTCAAATAAAGGTAAATTAAATTAAATCAAATCAAGTAAATTTAAAGTTGGAAGGACTGAAAGAAAAAAGGAAGTAGAGTGTAAAATTCTGAGCGGGTATATTGAAATTTTTGATGACAGTTTCTCAAGCTTTGATTGATTTTTCCGAACATTAAGCAAGTTTATATTTTGATTTATGCTTAAGCTGTTTTTAAATGAAAATTATTCAAATTTTCATATTTTGAAGTTAGCAAATTCAAATTCACTCAGCTGTCCATCTTCTTACAATTACATATTATATGATAAATATGGATGATTTTCTCTTTGATATTCTTTGTTTTCATTGCATTGGTCACTTTATATCCAGCTTTTGCGGTATCCTTTTTAATTTGTTAGTTTTTTTCACTCACAATCTCGCAAATGGTCTTTGGATGTTGAGCATGTTGAAACCACAATATATAATTAATATTGGCGTACAACGAGAAGTATAATTAGGTATATATCCTTCGTCTAACTTGATTATTTCAAATGTTTGCATGTACATGATGTGAAAATCACAACACTTGAGACTATGTTGAAGCATCCTTAAAAGTATACATACATAGCGCGGGGAATGCCTTCTCATATTTTCACAAGTTCTTGCAACTGATACACATGGCTTAATGACTTCGCAATAGCATTGCATAATTTCACAAATATGTAGATCACATTCTACTGCAGCAAAGTCATTAACGAAGGACACGGAATGTCTTGCAAGAATTAACAAATAAAAAGTCTTGTGTAGCTGAAGAGGATATGTAGCTTGGCTCAATCTGTAGTGACATGCATTAAAGGATTTTCGGTAGTTCATGCAAAGATCCTTAGATCACAATGTGTATATTTTCCAACTATTTTCTGATTGCGAACGGTGTCAATTCAATAAATTTTTAAACTTGACAACAAATTTCATGAGGAAATATTTTAGAGCATTAAGCTTTGATTATAGTAGGGAAGGGCTTTTTTATCCAATTTTTATGAAAAAAGGTACATATAAGCAAAGTGACTTTAAAGACGAAACGAAATTTCATCAGCATGCATAATTTTAACGGAACTCAATATTTTTCTATCTATCCTTTCCCTCTCCGACTTCCTCATATCCTTTGTATTACTATTCTCTCTCTACCTCGTCCTCTATCGTTTTCTCTGTCTCTTCCAATATCTATGTCTCTCCCTTTCCCTCCCTCTCTTTCGCCTTAAGTGTCAATCAAAAGCATGCACCGACGTTTCGAAATTGGAACATTTACCTCTATTTCTACCACTACCTCTACCCCTTCTTTACCATAAGTATATAAAATTCCTCGCATTACCTGCACCTTCCCGCAAATTCAACCGTACAAAAAGAGGACTTCATTGTATAATATAAAATTTGAAATCAATCAAGAACTGTCCCGCGAAAGAATTCGCAATAGTCCTGAAACTACTTACTACGCAATCGTAAAATGATGACAAAAACTCTCGCCGAAATTGTTTCGAAACAATTTTCCAAATGATCCTTTAAAAAACTCTGAAATGAACTTTAGAACAATTCTCAATGGTCTCGAAACAGTATCGTTATGATCCTTAAAACAATCCCGGAAATGTCTTAAAATTATCCGGAAAGCCATCAATAGTCACATGGTCCTTGCAACAATCCAAAATTTTCTGATTCCCAAACCAGTTGGAAACAAGCCGAAATATTCGCAAATTATCCTGATACCAATTCCGAAAATGATCCCGAAGGGATACCCCAATATTTGCAAGATAATTCTATAACTAGTTCCGAAACTGTCTTGAAATGACGCCGAAAACTTTTCGTAGAAGTCCTAGAAGAGTGGCGGAATGATCGCTAACGGAAGTCCGAAATAGGCACGTAAAAATAGTCCAAAGATCATACCTAAAATAGTTCCAAAACCCAATGTAATCCCGAAATTACGGCGAAAACGATCTCAAAAAAGTGTCGAAATGATCCCGAACATAGTCGCGAAAATAATCTCGAAGGTGTTGCAAGGATCCCGAAAACAGTTCCGGAATAATGTCGAAATGATCCCGGAGAGAATGTTTTTTAACCCTAGAATACATACTTCGTCGAAAACGACGACGCATGTTTTTATATTTTTGTTTTTCTCCTTAAATTATATGTTTTTTTTGCTGATTTTTTGTATAGATAATCACCCTTATTGTCATTGGCGTCGTCGTCACGAACGACGACGACGTGTTAAATTCGGTATTGCCGTTGTCGTTTTCGATAACTATTGACGACTATCGACACATGTTTGGTATGCTAAGCAAATTTGCTGTCGGCGTCACCCTCACACGACGCCCATTGTGTCGACGCTGTTTTTACTGACGACAGAAGGAAATTTGTAAGTAAAACATTTCTTTTTTAATTAATTAAATATAGTACATGATATGTAATATGCATTGTGTTTTTTAGATATTCAAAATGAAAATAACGATAGTGCGCAATAATTCGAGGCGTTCTTGTAGTTGTGCTAGAATAAATCGAAGTTATTTCTGATGTCTATTGAGTCTAAGCTCCTCTTTATTATTTTCGTCACTAGAGCTCATAATAAAACATTTTGTAAAATCTTGAAAAGAAATATTTAAACAAATCTCAAATCGCGAAAAAAGACAGAAATAATAAAAAAAATCGAACAGCTGATACAGAATTGACAGAGATGGTATATTTTCCTTTCGTTTATCGATAAATTGTCGTCGTCGTCTCAACAAGCTTAGCCAATACCGATTTGGTGTCGAAGTGACGGCGACGTCGATACGATGTGACGTCGACTGAAATACGACGACGATGTCGACGACGACAATGACAATAAGGGTGAATATTAAAAAGCTAAGCTGTTTTTGTCTTATTTCATTAAAATACATTAAAAATAATTTATTAAAACAAATTTGAACATCTTTTTTAAATAGGAGACATCCTTTGTACCCTTTTAAATATTACCGTAGTCGATTCGACGAAGTATGATGTTTACGTATAAAATAATGATATGATATTCTAGGGTTAAATTCATCGAAGCGATCCCGAAAACGATTTTGAAGTTATCCCGAAATCTATCTGAAATCATCATACAACAATATCCAGAATAATTTCGAAAAGGGTGTTAACATGACCCTGAAAACAATACCGAAAGTTTTCCAAAAAATTCTCGAAAATATCCCGAAATTACCCAAAACAATCCAGAGACTTCCCGCAAATAATCACGATACTATCTTAAAGTAGCCCCGAAATTATTGAAATGATTTCGAATTAGTTCCGGTCTGACCCCTAAAAATATTCCGAACTTATTCTGAGAGAGTTCTATGAAAAATCTGAGATTGCGCGGGTTTTCGGAGGATATGATATTTTTTTTAGAACTCAAATGTGATATTTTATTCTTCAAATACTAAAAGACGACGATAACATAAGTGTTATGTGCAACTTTTTCCTGTATCCAAGAATGAGCAGGCACCAATTGTAATTGTCTACTACAAACTAAATAAAAAAGGAGAACTCAATCTTTCTTAAAAATGCATACAACGACTGTTTTGTAATTACGAAACTCGATTTTAACAAAAATTCATTTACGAAACCACAAACGAACTACCGAAAACCTTTGACATTCGTCGTTCATAAAATGTAAATTTGTCTGCATATGTATGTTGTGGTTTAAGTGCACACGTGCAATCTAACCAACACAAAGAGAAAAACATTTTTATCAGCGTTGCCAGCTATTAGCAGACAACACATCAAAAGTCCTTTGCAACAACTTGCCACAGCATTTCGGTAATCCAAAAATCGATTTCAAACTTCGAGTATTCTTGATTACATTTCGCTATTCGTAGTCAACATAAAGTTGATGGATATTATTGTTTCTGTTTTTTATACTCAGTTGAGCGGAGATCACAGAGTATATTAACTTTGATTAGATAACGGTTGGTTGTACAGGTATAAAGGAATCGAGATAGATATAGACTTCCATATATCAAAATCATCAGTATCGAAAAAAATTTGATTGAGCCATGTCCGTGCGTCCGTCCGTCCGTTAACACGATAACTTGAGTAAATTTTGAGGTATCTTGATGAAATTTGGTATGTAGATTCCTGTGGACTCATCTCAGATAGCTATTTAAATGAACGATATCGGACTTAACCACGCCCACTTTTTCGATATCGAAAATTTCGAAAAATAGAAAAAGTGCGATAATTCATTACCAAAGACGGTAAAGCGATGAAACTGGTAGGTGAGTTGAACTAATGACGCAGAATAGAAAATTTTTTAAATTTTGGACAATGGGCGTGGCATCGCCCCTTTTTAAAAGAAGGTAATTTAGAAGTTTTGCAAGCTGTAATTTGGCAGTGGAAGAAATATCATGATGAAATTTGGCAGGAATGTCACTCCAATTACTATATGTACGCTAATAAAAATTAGCAAAATCGGAGAACGACCACGCCCACTTTTAAAAAGGATTTTTTTTAAGTCAAATTAAAAAGAAAAGTTAAATATCTTTACACTATATAAGTAAATTATGTCAACATTCAACTCCAGTAATGATATGGTGCAACAAAATACAAAAGTAAAAGAAAATTTCAAAATGGGCGTGGCTCCGCACTTTTTCATTTAATTTGTCTATAATACTTTTAATGCCATAAGTCGAACAAAAATTGACCAATCCTTGTGAAATTTGGTAGGGGCTTAGATTCTAGGATGATAACTGTTTTCTGTGAAAAAGGGCGAAATCGGTTGAAGCCAAGCCCAGTTTTTATACACAGTCGACCGTCTGTCCTTCCGCTCGGCGTTAACCCGATAACTTGAGCAAAAATCGATATATCTTTACTAAACTCAGTTCACGTACTTATCTGAACTCACTTTGTATGGTGTAAAAAATGGCCGAAATCCGACTATGCCACGCCCACTTTTTTTCGATATCGAAAATTACGAAAAATAAAAGAAATTCCATAATTCTGTACCCAATACCAAAAAAGGGATGAGACATGGTAATTGGATTGGTTTATTGACGCAAAATATAACTTTAGAAAAAAACTTTTTTAAAATGGGTGTCACACCTACCATATTAAGTAGAACAAATTGAAAAAGTTCTGCAGGGCGAAATCAAAAGCCCTTGGAATCTTGGCAGGAATACTGTTCGTGGTATTACATATATAAATAAATTAACGGTACCGGACAGATGATGGTCTGGGTCACCCTGGTCCACATTTTGGTCGATATCTCGAAAACGCCTTCACATATACAACTACCACCCACTCCCTTTTGAAACCTCATTAATACCTTTAATTTGATACCCATATCGTACAAACACATTATAGAGTCACCCCTGGTCCACCTTTATAACGATATCCCGAAAAGGCGTCCACCTATAGAACTAAGGCCCACTCGTTTATAAATACTCATTAACCCGTTCCATTTGATACCCATATCGTACAAACAAATTCTAGAGTCAGCCCTGGTCCACCTGTATGGCGATATCCCTAAATGGCGTCCACCTATAGAACTATGGTCCCCTCTTAAAATACTCTTAATACCTTCCATTTGATACACATGTCATACAAACACATTCCAGGGTTACCCTAGGCTAATTTTCCTACTTGGTGATTTTCCCTTATATTGTCTCCAAAGCTCTCAACTGAGTATGTAATGTTCGGTTACACCCGAACTTAGCCTTCCTTACTTGTTGGTATTGTCTTCAAACGAAAAGCTGCCTTTCAACTGACACTGCTTCAAGTTCATCCCTTTAAGGGTAGGGTGAAATGGTATATTTGAGGAATGAGCAGTAGTGAAGAGCTATTCACAGATTAACACAAGCTTGATTGATAGGAGGCTACATATGTAGTTGGGGGATGTTTTGTTTCCCCAAGAGAATACAAACAATGTGTATGCTAGTATATGAATTGAATGTTTTTCCAATATTTGTGCTTAACAAAAACAATGCATAATATTAAGCGAGAACTTGATATATTACTTCATTATACTCAAGCGTTTATTAAAGCTTTGGAATAAATGAAAATGAGCTAGACATTTTGGCTGTTGCATTCTACATAAATGAAATAGCTTGAGAAAATACTGAATGTTTTGAATCCCATTGCATTTCAAGTTCTTGTAGCTTTATTTCAGAATCGTATGCAGTTGAATTCAACGAACTGGAACACCGTGATGACGATGATAGATGTCGTGTGCAAACAATACATTATTTGTATACATTGCAGATTCGAACATGAAAATATTTAGTTGCAAAATTTATTTGTACCCCGTAAGAAATTGTTGTTATCAAAATATTAATTTATTCGAATATACATCAATGAAGAACAATTCAGTTTTGTTTGTGTATTCATTTGTCTCCCCTTTTAAAAGGCACTAAGTTAGGGCTCTTCAGAACTGAAACTGTGCCTTTCTAGTAAGCTAGGTCGATTCTGAGAGTGAGAGGTGAAAATAGAGGCTAAATTAGAAGACCCGTATCGCGGTGGTTGTTTATGTTGTTTCATTAACCTCTGTGTGAAAAGAAATCTCTAAATTTTACGAATATGGGAAGGATGAACAGACGTTTAAGTCCACAACCAATTAACGTCTCATTAACACTTAACACAGGACCTTGATTATGTCAGCCCACTTAACTTCGAGCAATGTTGCTGCTCAAAACTTATTGCACTGCTCCCAACTCTTGTTTTTTGGCGGTATAAAATAGACAAATTAGCAGTTTGGAAACAATAAACTAATTAGTGTAGCTTTTGTACTTTTCTGTGTTTATTCATTAAAAATACAAACATTATATCACATAGCCTTACTCAATTCAATAGCACAATTAAACTGTGCAAATATATAAACAAATCACAAGGAAATTTTCTGTTAAAAACAGCCAAATATTTGATTTGTGTCCTTTTCCTGAATCTAGAAGTTTCCACTTATTTGTTATTCACACAATCCACTAATGTATAAATAGCGCCCACAAAACTTAACTTGATTTAGTCAATATTTAGCAAGCGTCTTAACGAAGTCATAATCAAAAATGAGTTTACGACATTATATTGTTCTCCTGTTGGTCGCGCTTAGATCCCCCTTGACCTACGCGAATCCGGAATTTCGCACTGGAGGTGGCAGTTCTAGTTGTTCTGTGAATACAGAGGATAAAGCTTATGTGGTGGCAATATATCGTGAGGACAAAAATGTTTGCGGTGGATCATTGATCACTTTCGAATACGTGGTTACAGCTGTAGACTGCCTGAGAGGCCGGGAAATGACCACAGTAAAAGCTGGTGCTGGGCAAAGGCAAGTTGGCCATGCGAGTTCGTTTATCTTATTTAAAGAAGGCACTCCCGTGCCCGACGGTTTGGTATAGCTTTAATTAAAATGGAAACCCCCTTAAGGATCCTACAGTAGGAACAATAGAACTTTGCAAAACTGTATTAAAACCGAAGATGGAAATCCAAGTTAGTAGATTTGAATTTGATAAAAAAAATCAGTTATACTGTCGATATTATAGCCGAAGTAGCGCTTGTCCGCCTTATTACCAATTGGTAATGAAAGAATTTGAAGGATCAATGATTTGTGCACGTGGTGCAGATGGAGTAGATCAGGGAGCACCGGGCGTTGTGGGCGGAGCTCTTTGTGCCGTGGCATCAGCTTTTTTTTTGTCCTTCGTCAAATTTCTATACAGATTTATCTGAAGATAGTGTGGCTCTATGGAATGTTCATAAGTATTGTTATAAATCAATTGCTGTCATAAAATTATGTAATACTTCAAATAAATAGTACAGAAAGGGGACACTTGCAAACATCAGTGTGCTGATATATTTCTGTTAAAATGTTTTCGTTTTTGTTTTCCATTAGGAGATGTACCTAAATTATAATTTTTATTATAAAACTCAAGATGCTACAATCAAAATACTTCGTGAATTAACAACTCATTGCAATCGAAATGGCGATATTTTTATGGTATTATCTGCAAAGAAATGTTGATGATTGCGATTTAATAAAAAGTTTTGGTTATATTCATTGAAAGTGTGATAAATTAAGTTGTTACTTTCTTTACTGACTTCATCCAAACTCATAAATTTAATTCTATTTCACCAATTATGAGTTGACGAAGAATGAATACCCTTCCCTTGAAAACTAGAGCTTACGATTTCTTCTCGAACACAAGCGAGATTTTGGAGACCCGAGAAATCGACTTCTCGCGAGATTCTCGTGTCTTGAAGTACTCGTAAATCTCGCGAGCTTCTCGACATTCTTACTTAATCGCTGTATGGACAGTATTTATACACTTGGTTTTTTTTACTTGTGACTTTTTTGTTGATTATATTGCTTCAATGAGTTAAATCAAAACATATTTATTATACATATAATTTTGTTCGCAATATTTTATTTTTCAACGAGACATCAAGAACACGGCTTCTCGCAAGATTCTCGAATCTCGAATTACTCGTAATACTCGCGATCTTCTCGACTTTCAATTCAGTCGCTGCATTGGCAATTATTCTATATATTTGGGGGGTTTTTACTTGTGGTTTTGCGGACATTTTGGCTTGTGCCATACACCCAATAAATCGATTAAGTTGAATGTCGAGAAGCTCGCGAGCCTTACGAGTAATTCGAGATTTCGAGAATTTCGCGAGAAGGCGAGACTCGCGAGAAATCTCTTCTCGAACATGTTCGAGAAATCGTAAGCTCTACTTGAAACTCATTGAAAGTACTTGTCGCTTTTTATAATATTAAACAAGGTAAAATTGACATCTCTCCAACCCCCTAGTCCAGGGTGCTAGGCACGATCCCTATTGGATGAATTGCAGCAAGGGGGTATTTTCGGAGCGGAGCCTAATAATGATGGCCTTACCACAGCAAGGGGCGCTGTTGTAGCGGACGGTTTTTATCCCCGCTGAGCCCGCCTTATTGGACAGGTGGTCCTACGACCAAGATGAACTCAAAAACTTATAAAGTAAGTAAGGATGAGAAGTAAAAAGTGATTGCGACGCTAGTCCGGGAGGAAGAAGCGGCTGATTCCACCTTATTGGACAGGTGGTCCTACGACCAAGATGAACTCAAAAACTTCTAAAGTAAGTAAGGATGAGAAGTAAAAAGCGATTGCGTCGCTAGACCGGGAGGAAGAAATCGCTATCAGTGATGATTCGGACGCGGATAGCGATGATAGTATGCAGTCAGTACGCTCGGTAGAGGAGCAGTCTACCAGCCCGGACAAAGAACTAACGTTAACCCAACCAACAACGAGAGCGATCGGTTGGCATGGGCCAAAGAGACAGTACCCCGAGAGGAAAGATGCAGCGATCAACTGAACAAGACAAGAGTGCTTTTAAGAGGCAGGAAGCAAGCTAGCCGGAATGACAGGAACCAGACCTCAATTCTGCAATGCGGAGAGAAGAGGGAGGTTCTAGACAGCCATGTACCCTAAAATTTGTAGTACAGGAAGAGGAAATAAGAAATAAAACGAAAATGCTAATAAGCTAAAGGGAGGTAATGACCAGACTCCAGCTTATTCGGTGATACTCAAAGGAGCTAACGATGAGACTCCGGTTTTCACCGAGAAGAAGATGGACAAAGTTGTGAAGCAGGCCTCAACTGTGGCACTACTAGATTGAAACAACCCCAATGGGCTGGTATCAATCGAAAAGCAGAGGTGTTGGAATTGGGCAAAAAACCTAATAATGCTGTGAGTCTAGCAAAGACGCTTCGACCAGAGGAGGAAGAAACGTACCTAGAGACCCCGGAAACAGCAAAAAAATGTTATTCCGTGAGTGCAGTGGCGGAGATTTTGAAGAGAGACAAACAGCTTAATGGCGTTGCGAGTCTTACAGATAATATAAATTTAGTTTAAAAATAAAATTTAACTGAACTTGTTTGGCTTGCGGCACGTGATTTCATCTATGGTATTTTGTTAAAACATATATTTATATAAGGCTTTTTGTTAAAACGAAAGTGTGTGTGACGTTATACTTTACCAAAGCAGATTAATCTTAGAAATTTAGGAACGTGGTACTAAAAATACACTTAATTTTTGTTTGTGTAAGCTTTTTTTTACATATACATATTTAGGCAATTCACAGTCCTCTATTCGTTTAATCAACATTTTTCTTAGGAAACAATGGAAACAACCTGAAATTTAAGATTTTACAACAAAGTCGAAAAATTTGTGAATTGCCGAATTGTTTGTAAACCAATTAAAGAATAATAAAATTTGTTCCATTTCTTTGAGATTTGGTCCTTTTTTTTAGATGAATTTTGGTCCTAAATGAAAACATGGTGTGGCAACCGTGATCTTAGCTTCTTTCTACATGTGTGCGTACTTACTTGTTGTCTCATCTGCTTACATGTCTGCTGTGGTTGTGCATAATTTATTTACTAGCGGTATAGTGACGTACCGGAACTCCTAATATTAGTCACAGTATGTTATTTTAAAATTTGTGAATAAAAAATAGTCTCCTCCGATGTTGACTCCGCTTGTTCAGCGACGACTAAACATATGCAATAAATGAAACAGCTAATAAATTTTTGTGAAACGATTTTGCACAATTGTGTTATAAACTGAAAACCACCAGCACTAAGTATAATTCGAAATCTTCTTCGGAATCATCTAACGACAAACCCAGGCAAATAGCTTTTAGATCCCGAAAATAACTTCTAAATGATTTTGGAATTGTCCCGAAATAATCCTTATACTGTCTTGAAAGAATTACAATAAGATCCCGCAAGAATCTGGAAATTATACAGGAGTAGTTCTAGAATCATTGGAATGGTCTCGAAAATAGTTCCGAAAACAGCTTAGCTGTTCCCGAAACAGTCTTAAAACTCTCCAAAAAAATATTGAATTTATTTTGAGTCATATACAAGTTCGCTTCATGTTCTCAAAGCTCACTTGTAAATATTTGGATATCCCCTATCCGTGGAGCATTACAGGTCTGTCAGCATATAGTTCTTAAAGTACCAGTTCTTTCCACCTATAACATTTCTGCCGCCAAAATCTCTATGCGATACCAAGTGGCCGCCAATAACAACTACATATTAAAGTTGCCAATCTTTTTCATATCACAGAACCGAACCTGTAATGGGTATCTTTTATTCGTAATCTGATATATCACGTACCAGTAGTTTTATACGGATCTCACCATTATCGTGTTTATTTGCCTGGGTGACGAAGCTGTCTCACAATTGTCTCCTGGTTGTCGTAGATTTGTGACACTTCAGGAAGAACCGTTGGTTGAAATATGTATTTAGTAGCTAAAATCCTCGTTACTGAGACGTCGGCATGCTTTTATCCCCAGGGTTGTTTTTCTGTTTATACGCTTGTTCGATGTTCCGTCGTCTAACCTTGTCACCCGACGGATGCATATTAAATAATCGTTAGAAGCCGCTCGTGAATATTTTCGGACCGACAGAACTTTATCGTCAATACTAGCCTTTACCCGCGGCCCCGTCCGCAAGGAAAAAATAAAATATATGTGATATTCACGTTAGCCTGCTTATCAAGTTATCTGTTTAAAAATTATTTTTGTCTAATGTATTTTATTTTTGTAATTTAGTAAAAAAAAAGAACTAAATGAGAAGATAAGCTGAAAGGCACGCTTTCATGAATAGTACAATACAGTTTTTTCGAATTAAAAAAATACATTTTGTTTTTAAATTAAATTAACTGATATGAAAGGGGTGAAAGAATTACTACTCATAGAACAAAGGAGTGAAACTACAATTAGCTAAAACCAAGAGAATTTTTTAGACGAAAATAGTGTTGCTTTTTTCGGGTATTTAGTTGGTTAAAATATTACAAAAGATGTAATTATAGTTATAACAGTTCCTTACACGATTATGGTCCCACTTTTCCATTCCTTCTTTCTCTAACTTTTTTTTATAGATTTGTTCCACGTAGTTAGATCCCTTCAGCGTGTACTGAGTAGGTATTTAGTCTTAATATATGGACTCGTCTGTGGATTTCTAGGTCACGCTATTTGTATATAAGACACCTTTGTATGTTTATTCTTTCCTGCAGGGTGCATTCTTTTTTACCCATAAAACTGTTCAAGCACAACTGTAACTCAAACGAAATATCCAATTGCCTTTCATCTCACCTACCGCAATCAACAAAACTGCCAATGATGTCCATGACCATGTGCTCTAGCCAAAGCCATGACAGTTGGGCCATTGTCACATCGCTAGGACAACAACACATTCAAAAGCATAAAAGACTAAAGTAAATGCATACCCCGCAGCCAAACTAAATAGTTTCAAACTACAGCAAATTAACCAGTCTTAAAACAGACCTCTTTAAAAATTCAAACATAAAACATCGAAGTATTGCAAATATTGGTGCATCAAAAACATAAAAGAAATAAAAAATGTTATTTGAATTTTAAAATTTTTAATAACTCGACGTCTTCTAGAACAACCTGCTGTTCCAAGCGTTTATCGATTTTTGAGCTGGGAGGTGTAACGAGTGTTACAGCACTTGCAACAATAAAAATAAACCAAAATACATATTTACATTCTACTTTGTGGCATGGTAATTTATTGTTTGTATTGGTTTGGGTTTTATCATTTTTACTGATGCAGGGAAACGTATTTGCCTCCATTGGTGTACACACGATTGCACTTGTAAATGCAACGCACACAATAACAAACAACAACTCAACTCATTGAACTTTATGCAATAGTACGTAGATGAATTTTGGTGACACACGATCTTTAGCCAAACGCATTGTATGGATTTTGTGTTCACAGGACTTACATATCGCACAACTAGCTCAATAGATACTTAAGTAAAAATCTGAAATTTTGAAGTTGTGCATACTACCGTGAACTCAAATTTAATACGTATCGATCTGTTTACTCTATTAGTTCCACTATTGCCCCAGAGACGACTTGCTAATAACTAAAAATTGCATTAGCAGATACGAGGAAGTCAATCAGCTTTTGGTCTTACCTGAACATTGTGATTTTTATACTCAGCTGAGCAGAGCTCACAGAGTATACTAATTTTGTTCGCATAACGGTACCCCGTAACGGCATAAACTAATCAAGATAGATATAGACTTCTATATATCAAAATGATCTGGGCGAAAAAAGAAATTCATTTAGCCATGTCCGTCCGTCCGTAAACACGATAACTTGATTAAATTTTCAGATGTCTTAATGAAATTTGGTATGTAAGTTCCTGGGCACTCATCTCATATCGCTATTTAAAATGAACGAAGTCGGACTATAACCACGCCCACTTTTTCGATATCGGAAAGTTCGAAAAACCGAAAAAGTGCGATAATTCATTACCAAAGACGGATAAAGCGATGAAACTTGGTAGGTGAGTTGACCTTATGACGCAGAATAGAAAATTAGTAAAATTTTCGACAATGGGCGTGGCACCGCCTACTTTTAGAAAAGGGTAATTTAAAATTTTCTGCAAGCTGTAATTTGGCAGTCGTTGAAGATATCATAATGAAATTTACTATATGTGTTCTAAATAAAAATTAGCAAAATTGGATGCAAGACGCGCACTTAAAAAAAAATTTAAATAAAGATTTTACAAAAAATTTAATATTTTTACAGTATATAAGTAAATTATGTCAACATTCAACTCCAGTAATGATATGGTGCAACAAAATACAAAAATAAAAGAAAATATCAAAATGGGCGTGGGCGTTTTTTATTTAATTTGTCTGCAATACTTTTAATGCCGTAAGTCGAACAAAAGTTTACCAATCCTTGTAAAATTTGATAAGGGCATAGCTTCTATGACGATAACTGCGCGAAATCGGTTGAAGCCACGCCCAGTTTTTATACACAGTCGACCGTCTGTCCTTCCGCTCGACCGTTAACACGATAACTTGAGCACAGATCGATATATCTTTACTAAACTTAGTTCACGTACTTATCTGAACTCACTTTATCTTGGTATTAAAAATGGGCGAAATCCGACGATGACTACGCCCACTTTTTCCATATCGAAAATTTCGAAAAATTAAAAAATGCCATAATTCTATACCAAATACGAAAAAAGGGATGAAACATGTTGATTGGATTGGTTTTTTCACGCAAAATATAACTTTAGAAAAAACTTTGTAAAATGGGTATGACACCTGCCATATTAAGTAGAAGAAAATGGAAAAGTCATGCAGGGCGAAATCAAAAGCCCTTGGAATCATGGCAGGAATACTGTTCGTGGTATTACATAAATAAATAAATTAGCTGTACCCGGCAGATAATGTTCTGGGTCACCCTGGTCCACATTTGGTCGATATCTCGAAAGCTCCTTCACATATACAACTAAGGGCCACTCCCTTTTAAAACCCTCATTAATACCTTTAATTTGATACCCATATCGTACAAAACACTCTAGAGTCACCCCTGGTCCACCCTTATGGCGATATCTCGAAAAGGCCTCCACCTATAGAACTATGGCCCACTCCCTTTTAGAATACTCTTTAATACCTTCTATTTGATACCCATGTCATACAAACACATTCCAGGGTTACCCTAGGTTCATTTTGCTACATGGTGATTTTCCCTTATTTTGTCTCCAAAGCTCTTAGCTGAGTACGTAATGTTCGGTTACACTCTTCCTTATTTGTTTAAGTTGAGCGCATATGCAAATTAGAGTGCCCCAGCCAGAATATACAAGAAAAAGATTCGCTTAATGGGACATGGAATATCAAATAAATTTTAATTATTGTAACGAATTTGCTTGCAAATCCTCTTTGCCTTTTTGCTAAGTTCGTATCACTAACCTGTTGAATAAATAACTCCAATCTTGAATAATGGAAAATGGCCTCTTTTAAAGTACTTCACAATAACACTCAAACTGTGCAAAGCTCAAATGAAACTACTATTCAAAATAATACTGCTCTTGCCGCTAGATAGCGTCTTAGTCGAAACTGCTTGACAACTCAAATCAAACTGAATTCCAGCGCCTCTACAATTGTCGCCTTTTATACTCTTTGATTTCAACCTTCGCATCTTCTAGGCGCTTCCAGAATCTACTAGTCCAGCAGCTCTCAAACTTCTCAGCTGTAACTACAATTGCACAATTTTATAGTTTTTCTCATTGCATACTTATAGGAGTATCTCAGATATATGCATGTGTTTGTGCATTGACTCTCCGCTGCTCGTATACGTACATGGTACATATGTGTAGACGCAATTATTGTTTCGTTTATGTAGATACATAATGATTGATATATGGATGTGAATTCACGTCACTGCTTAGCATCGGCTTAGAGACAGCAGCACCCCTTAGTTTTGCTAATATTCGTAACACTGCCCTCCACCTAAGTCTGATCGTCCCGATCAGACAAATCTCTCGATCTAAACGCTGCTAGCATCGCCAAATGTACCACTCTTCTATTTCGTGATTTCCCAATGCTTGTATGCGGTAGACGACATCACTGATCGTCTTCACAACTCTGTACGGGCCTTCCCAACTGCACCGATATTTGGATGGAACACCTTTCCTCCGGTGAGGGTTGTATAGCAGTACCAGATCTCCCTCCCGGAAACCTTCCAAATTATTTTCCTTGTCGTACCTGTATTTCATCTTACTACTCATTATCCTGGATCGTTCCCTCGCACTCTGTTGCTTGGCCAATGAAGAACTACTTCGCAGAGCTTGATCTTGACAGATTGACTTTGCATCATCAGTATCGTCTTGACGTTTCACAACAGTAGTACGCGCTGGCTTGAAACCACCCTTGCGTTCTTTCTGGAAAATTCTTTCAGTCGTTTTAGTGCGTCCATTAGGGTTTGTCAATGCCAGTGTTTTTCTCGCAGGTACTTTTGATTTCGCTTTATTTGGCCCATTCGATCCAACAACCTTTGCTCGATCTACATTCCTTGACTTTCGTGGTCTCTGTCGAATCTCCGCCACCAGCGCTCGCTTACTGCTGAACCCTTTTTCCAAATTGAAGTTAAGTGGCACATCTTGGTTCTCATAATGCATCATCCTTCTCTGCATATCGATCTTGATGTCATGGTCAACCAAGAAATCCACTCCCAATATAACTTCATCAACAATCTCCGCCACAACGAATTGTGTAAAACCTGACCTTCCCAATTAAGACTTCACAGATCACTTCTCCCCGGACTTGGTTATACTCGCCAGTGACCTTACGCAACCTCGCTCCAGGTAACGGTTTTTACTCTCCTGTTGACCAAGTCAGATCGGATCAAGGAATGAGATGCGCCCGTATCTACAGTCAGTACATGCTCCTTGCCATCCACATTCCCTCTGACGGTAAGACTGCTATTTCCATCCATTTGCGACACAGATATCACAGAACATTCAATAGCCGGGGCAAGTTTTCGTTCTTTACATCCGACACGCTCTTGCTCATTTCCTCCAGCTTTGCGTTTACGGCCACCCCATTGTTGGAACTACTAGGATCAAGATCGCAATGACGGGAAATGTGACCGGACTTCCCGCATTTGAAACATTTGATAACTTTTTTCACTCCGCTTTTGCGATCCTTTCAGCGCCCCAATATTGCGTCTACCCACTCTGCCTTCCTACCTCCACACGGCGTGCTTTGTAAACTGGCTTACTCAAAAGTGAGGCTGTTTCCTGAGTCAGTGCATGCGATACCGTTTCAGCAAATGTTAGTTTTGGATTTGCATATGTAGCCCGCTTCGTTTCCACATCTCGTATGCCATTTATGAAGCTCTGGATTTTTACCCTTTCAGTGTATTCCACGGGTGCGTCCGAATTTGCAAGATGAGCCAATCTTTCAATATCTGAAGCAAACTCCTGCAATGTCTCATTTGCTTTTTGGTAGCGGTTTTGCAACTCAATTTGGAATATCTGTTTCCTATGCTCGCTTCCGTACGTCTCTCGACAGCGGCCATCAATGCTTCATAGTTGTTCCGCTTTCCTTCGGGAATCGTCTGTAGGATTTCGGCTGCTGGCCCTTTCAATGCAACGAACAGAGCTGCAACTTTATCTTCAGCATTCCACTTCTCAAATTGTAGCTTAAATACTGGAATGGAACAGAACCATCAAACGTTGGGGATTTTACCTTCAGAGTAGACGTTGAAGTGATTGGACGGTTCAATTGTAACTCCTGAATCCGATCTTTCAAAGCATCCATCTCGGCCTCCACTTTATTTTGTCGTTCACTAACAGCCTCCAGCTGCGATGAGAATTTTGTTTCCTGTGCCTCCAGCTGTGTTGAGATACGCTCTTCTTGTGCTTCGAGCTGTAATGTTATGCGTGCCTCTTGTTCTTTTAATTGTTCTGCAATTTGTGACGCCATGTATGTTTTCTGTTCTTCCAATTGTGTTTCATCTTGGATGTTATAGGTTCTCCTGCGATTCCAATTGGGATACCATATACGTCTTCTGTTCTTCCAGTTGTGATGAAATTTGTGTTTCCTGTGCTTCAATCTTCGCTGTTATTTCTGACGACATTCTGACATTTGCGACGACATTGATGCTACTGTCGATGTTTGTGCAGATATTGCAGCCAAAATCATGTTCAAGTCTGTGCTCGTAAACTGTCTGCGGTGTTTAATTTTTTGTTGGTTCCTCGCCTTCAAGATGAAAGTCATACTCTTCCACGTCGATTCCATCTAATTCATTGCCTGTCGTTCCTGAAGTTCTAATTTAATGCCGGTTGTATTCAATCTCTTTATTTATTTATTTATTTATTTATATAATCTTGAATTGTTACATTTCCTTACCGGACTACGTTACAAATGTAGGGCAAATACACAACTAACTTAACTGGTCATTAAGTAGCATTTAAAACCTATCTTTCACAAAAGGAGAAATCCAAACTGAGAGATTTCGGAAGCAAATTAACTCTTTCAAAGAGCTCTGACAACAGGAGCATTGGCAGCATACATTAGTCCTCGCAGCCCACATAAAATGTGGCATGATTCTAACAAATGATAGTAGGAATAACAAAGAAAATACGTTCAAGTAAAAGGGGCAGTCCACCACCCCAGATATCAAATTAAAAATGAAAGTTAGGGATACAGAAGGTTCTCCTACAATTTAGTGTCTTAAGACCGATAGCAAACTTCTAGACTCATGAGCGGGAACCGGAAGTAAGTTCAAAATGAAGGGTCGCAGAGCATACTTAATAAAGATTTTCTGAACTCTCTCCAATCGAACATATGACAAGAATAATACGGACGCAAATAAACGCAGCATACTCTAGTTTCGAGCGTACAGTGAAGAAGAGTGTCTTTAAAGTATACGGCATCGAGAGAAATCTGAACTGAACGTCTGACAAAGCAGCATAGAGTACGACGATTCTTAGCTATGGTATAGTTAAGCAGGCTATGAAAGAAGCTTGAATATCCAAAGACCACCCAACAAGATCCGTGATTTTAGAACAATGTCTAGTTGTGAGCCACCACATAACATATGAAGTAGGGATAAGAGTCCGGGCCTTGGAATAGGAGACATGGGAGCATTTTATATTAAGGAAGCATATTTTTGTGACACCAGCTCTACACATTGTCAAGATCACTCTGAGTTTCGTCGAGGCTCAGAGGAACACGTTATTTGCTAAAAATCTTCATGTCATCAGCCTACAAGAAAATTTAGAATATTTAAACCAGTAGTAATATCATAATGAACATCACAAAAGAATCGGACCCAATATACTTCCTGAGAGAACCAGAGGAGGCAATAAAAGAATACGAGGACACCCACTCAACTACATACTTCACATCGAGTCTATTAGAACGATACGATTTAATCAATTTAAAAAATTTGAATGAAAACCAAAACTTGTACTTTGATACAAAATACGATGGTTCCCTTTATCAAACGCTTTCGAAAAATCCGTATACACTGTGTCAACTGGCGCGGTTACTAAGGCTGCAATGCAGTATCGGAGAAAAACTGCTAATTAGAAGTGGTTGATCTCCCAGACATGACTCCAGGCTGATCAACAGAGATGAGACGATGACTGGAGAAAAGAATTTTATTTTCACTATGCATTCAAAAAGGTTTGAGACAGTGGAAATTTAGAAATAGGGCGATAATGTGAATATCGTTTTTAAATTGCAGATTTAAAAACTGGCGTGCTAAAGGAGATTTTCATGCATCATGAGAGAACGCCTTGCTCAAGGGATTTATTGAAAAGCAGCCAGATCGGGTAGCAAGAGCTGGCGTCAGTTTTTATAAAAAGTGTGAGACGACAACCCATTCGACATCAGTCTGAGACGACATCTTGATTTGACGAACCCAAGTGCAATATCATCTACGAGAGTCAAGAGCCCCAAGATTAGTGAAAAACCACTAGCATCCAAGGCACTAAACAAAACCACCCCTACTCACAAGACAGGCGTCAGCTCGAAACGTGCTGAAAAATCTGCAAAAAGATTTGCAGCATCTAAAGCGAATCCGCTTGTGTATCTTTGTAAATACAGCAGAGGGAAATATCTAGAACACGATCTCTTTGACTTCACATACGCCAAAAAGCCTTCGGATTCACTTTATATCGTCTTCAAATGTTACTATATATAATTCCGCTTCAAAAACTTTGCTCAATGATTTACAGTCTTTCAAATATGTTAAATACCAATCCTTGGAAGTAGGCGACTAGATTTTTAAATTTTTTGAAAAAACTTGTTTCGCAAATTCTTCAGTTTTTTCAACTCTTTGTTCGAACCAAGGAATTTTGTAAAACACTTTTTTCTTACACTCGGCAATATGTTCACAACAGATGCAATTTAAATTATTCTTAAAAATATTAAACCAACTGGTAACTCACCCTCAGCAAATAGCGATCCCAATCAACAGACTCAATTGCCGCATCAAACAGCATCAACATCGTAATTTTTAAAACCAAACTTGAAAGGGAATCTCTACGGAAGAATTAAACTCATAAAATTCTCAAATTAAGAACAAGCGGTACATGATGGGGACCAGATGTGGACAAAGGGTCTAGACATTCTGGAGGCAAAAATTCATATAACATCACTTAAAACTATGAGATCTAATATTCTATTAGACTGTTATTAAAACTGTTAATCTGACTAAGGTCCAACTCTGTGAGAAGCCGTCAATCAAATAGGTTTCAGCAAACGCATTTGAAGACATAGGAAGAAGCCCCCGAATATTAATCAAAAGGCAGACATCCAGGTACTGAGTTGAGTCGCCAAACACGCAAACATTTTCATGACTAGGTGCTAAGCTAAAATATTATCAACATGCTCGTTTATAAGTAAATCGCTACTAGTAGCGGTAATAAGAAACACAAATTAAAAGTTTAGAAACTCCATGTACAGAACGCAAAGCCTATCTAAAGAGAATCAGCATTCGGCAATGGCACCAGAGTCGCTCGATATTTTCGCCGAATCGCAATTAAAAGACGCCTCGCTCCTCTAGACAGACCAGTTTTTAATGCATCGCGATCTTTTCGAAAAACGCAGAATAATTTTCATCGAAAAATTCACCATCCATAAACAGTGTCATTTAGCCAGGTCTCGACAATACAAAGATGTCACTAAATCCAGTTGAACTCTCGTATATAGTGAGTCAGACTTGGTTCTTAGCCAGATACGTTTTGAAATAAATTTAAGATCCTTGTAAGAATGAAGATTAGCTACATCCGCGTCGAGGTTTGTAGAGAATGTTTAAACGGTTCCTGTGTACATCTGACCAAACCGCTTGCCATTGACATCGGTTGACTTGTCGTTTTTTGAACGAAAATTAAAAGTGCGCACGGCAATGTCTTGAAGGCCTATAAGTCAGGCACCCAAAAGCTAGGTAGTACACTTTCCTCAACAAAAACCCAATTTAGAAATTCATAGATAACGCAGAGAATTGGATCCACGCCAATCTTCACAACGGAAAAACCACCAAAACAATGGAGTTAAACATCACAAATTGCCCAGTAATGTGAGAAATATGAAGTTTTATATATACGATGTGACCGAGGCAGAGAAAGGCGAACAGATGCAGCCACGTTCCTTTTAGAAGCAGCACTTAAGTCACTATTAATGCCCGACCCAACAACTAAAGGTGGCGCTAGTCAAGCGCGAATTAATTTTATTACCATAATTGGGGGAGGGTCTAATGTTATCATTAGATGGCAGGCGTTCATTGTTGGTGCTACAGCATTATTCGGAATTGAACTAGTACCTGTGGTACCTGCATCAGCATTACTCCAATTGTTAGAAGCGCTTCTTGTTATGTTGGCTACTCACGCAAGGTCTCCACTCCTTCTTTAGTGCTGGATCTTCAATTCACTTACTGCGGCATGTCCAGTTGTATTCGAGCTTCGGAATTATTCAACAATTCCTCTTACTGACACCCATTGTAACGAATTTGCTTGCACAATCCTCTTATGTGCTTTTTGCTAAGTTCGTATCACGAGAACTGTTGAATAAATAACTCAATCTTGATAATGGGACGGCAATGGCCTTATTACAGTACTTCACAATAACACTCAAACTGTGCAACGAATAGCTTGCTTAATAAATAACCAAACCTGATTGGTAGCTCAAATGAAACTCCTATTCAAAATAATACTGCTCTTGCTCGCTAGGTAGCGTCTTAGTCGAACTGCTTGACAACTCAAATCAAACTGAATTCCAGCGCCTCTACAATTGTCCCTTTTATACTCTTTGATTTCAACCTTCGCATCTTCTAGGCGCTTCCAGAATCTACTAGTCCAGCAGCTCTCAAACTTCTCAGCTGTACTACAATTGCACAATTTTATAGTTTTTCTCATTGCATACTCATAGGAGTATCTCAGATATATGCAGAGTGTTGTGCATTGACTCTCCGCTGCTCGTATACGTACATGGTATATATGTGTAGACGCAATTATTGTTGCGTTTATGTAGATACATAATGTATTGATCTATGGATGTGACTTCACGTCACTGCTTCGCATCGGACTCTTAGAGACAGCAGCAGCACCCCTTAGTTTTGCTATATTCGTAACATTATTTTCTATACACTATCTGAGGAAACCTAGGCCTTTTAAGTGAACCTCATGCGCTGGAAAAACTAGTTCGATAATTTTTCAAACAGTGGAACTGCCAATAAATAGTAGTCTAGAATGTGAAACACAAACATCGAGAGACGCAATGGATCGTGCGAATAGAGGAGACTAGCGGCGACTATAACAAGCAAGGAACGCTAATTCGGCTGTAACCGAACATTACATACTCAGCTGCCAAATTACAGCTTGCAAAACTTTTAAATTACCTTCTTTTAAAAGTGGGTGGTGCCACGCCTATTGTCCAAAATTTGTAACGAATTTTTCTATTCTGCGTCATAAGGTCAACCCACCTACCAAGTTTCATCGCTTTATCCGTCATTGGTAATGAATTATCGCACTTTTTCGGTTTTTCGAAATTTTTCGATATCGACAAAGTGCGCGTGGTTTATAGTCCGATTTCGTTCATTTAAAAGCGATCTGAGATGAGTGCAGTCGTCATACCAAATTTCATTGAGATACCTCAAAATTTACTCAAGTTATCGTGTTTACGGACAGACGGACGGCGGACATCGCTAAATGAATTTCTTTTTTCGCCCAGATCATTTGATATAGAAGTCTATATCTATCTCGATTAGTTTATGCCGTTACGGATGGTACCGTTTATTGCGACATACAGCAGCGAACAGCAAAATAGCAGAGCAAATTTTCATCAATGCCCAATTTTTACTGCTATTTATAAAAACTTGTATGATTTTGTACGTTTTCGAACATTTTCGACTATTCGAAAAAAATTTACTCACATTTCGAACTTTTACTAAGGAGACTGTAGTCGCGCAGATTTAATCTAACAAAACAAACCGAAGTTGTAGGTCTCTCAAAACTCGCAGTGAGTGTTCTTCGGAAGGGTATTATAGGATTTTAATCCAAACAAAGTCGGGAACAAGTTTTTTGAGTTATGAAAAAAATCTAAAACACACTTCGGCAAAAAGTTGCCAAAAATAATAGGAATTTGGGAACCTAATTGTTAGATTAAAATTAATTGGCTACAAAACTCATACAAAAAAATTCAGAGAAGTGCAAATAATAGTTAAAACCTATCGTAAAATTTTCTCGAATTTTTCGAGAACGTTTTTGTGGGGTGGTACATATTTTCCGTTATAAAATTCGTAGAATTGTTTTCCTAGGTGTTTCTTTCTTATGTTGCTTCTATGTTAGAGGGGGGGGGGATTCGCGCTACTGAGTTCCGGGTACTTCTTCGGTTCTTTCTCTTCCTACAGCATTTGTTACGCGGAGGGGCAA
>JARSSU010017582.1:0-37027 GCA_029619165.1 Eurosta solidaginis | reverse complement strand
GAGGTTATCGCGCCTAACATTGGTTCGAAGTCGGACATGCAAAATTATTTCTTTATTTGACTTGAAGAAATCGAATATTACAATTGCAAAACGAAAATAGCAATGCAAAATTATTACCGAATTTTCGTCGATTAATTATAATTCTTTTTTATAGTTTTGAAAAAACTTCCATAAATTTAAGATTTTTTATCTAGAGTTTTCAGATTTTTTGAGAAAATCAATTCAAGTACAAATTGGAGTTTTAAAAATCCGTCTTAATTTTTGAAAATTGACTTTCGAAGAGTGTTTAAAACTATTCTTCCATATAAAAATCAAGTTATGCGACCATGGTTGGAAGAAAGTGTCAAAAATGAACAGAAATTTTGAGAGACCTATAACTTGTTTTTAATGAAACTAAAATTTATGGTTTTTAAAAAACTGTAAACTCAAAAAAATTCTGAAAAATTTATATTACAAATTTTAAATTAAATCTGGGGCGAACTTTTGCGACCTCTTTATTTTTTACTGAAACCAGCCAGTCTAATTTACATACAGAAAACATATTTAAAAATTTTGACTTGGTTTTTAGTGGCTAATAGACCCTTCCCCATATATATATACATATGTGAACTCTGCAGGCCTAGGTACTATTTATAGCTAAAACTAAAGTCATAACGGTTTGTGTTATATTCCAGCTGTACTAGTAAACCAGTCCTTATAACATAAGTTGAGTAGCGTGATGTATTGTTAACCAGAGAGATATTTATTTACTATTCTTCTTTAAAATGCATCACACCGAAAAACGTGTTTTCATGAGCCAGCCCGTTTGTCTCTCAATTCTTTAGCAAAGTCGTATACGCATATAAATTAAAATTTCGTACCCACTGCCGTTACATTGAGAGTATAAGATTAGACAGTGCATTAAGAACATTTAGGAAGTGTGTGACACTTCGCAGTAGCTTAACTTAACGACAGGACCTTAATCTTCCGATAACGCTCCTTTCGAACGCTCTCCATCTTTCTCGACACCGTCCAACGATTCCCAGCCATATACACATCGGGACAGATATGATGAGCGACTTGTAGAGCATGATTTTTGTTGGCGAGAGAGACTTTGACTTGTCATTTGGCTACTCAGTACAAAGTAGCATTTGTGGGCAAGAGTTATTCTCCGCTTGATTTTCTAAGGCTGACATGTTTTTGGTGATTATGCTTTTTCTAAATATCCCAAAATTATTCACAGTGCCGAATTTATATCCGTCACAGTGACGTGGCTGCCAAGGCGCAAATGCGCGGATCTTGGCTGACGGCAAGTCGTCGCAGAGTCCTTATTAGACCCAAGATCCTCTTTGGTGCTTTTTATATGATCCCGAGAAGCAGAACTCCCAGTGCGTTTGGTCACGCCAAATAATATCTGTGTACATATTTATACATTTCATTTTCAAACTTTTAATTTACTAGTTAAGAGAATGCTGAGAGCCCACTGCACAAGGCACAGTGAATTTTTACTCAGTGTTAGCTGACATGAGAGGATTTAACTCATACATTTTCGAAAAGTTTTAAATTTACTCTGGAGGTAAAAAATAACCAGCCATTCTGACTTAAAGTCTTAAAGTTAGCTAAAGAATAACCACCATATTTATAAGTTGTACATTTCAGCTTTCATATCATTTAATGATCCTAACATTCCCTTTAAATCAATCAGCTTTGTGGGTCTATAAGTTCGGTTTGGCCCACAAACTCACACTTCCTTACTATATTAAAGTAAAGCTACTAGCATTGCGAATTCATTCATAGAGCTCACAATCTCCCTAGTTTTTTACTTGATCAGAAAGGATTCCTTACTTACAAAACACCCGTAAATGAAACATATTCACGTAGGTGCAGTTAAAGTGGACACGTCCTATTTCCACTTTGAATGACAAAGATATGGGACATGTAAATCTTGATCATTACATATTATTACCGTTACTGTATATTATACTAATGGATTTGAACTTTATATCTACAAATCAGTATCGTTTACTAGTTTTTATGGCATAAATAGTCTCCATTTACAAATAACTAGTAAAAAACCAGTCACATCTTTGCTGTAGCTAATTGAAAAGCAATTATAATAATAGGTATAATTGAACACAGCCTTTAAAACAAACACATAAATATGTAAACTGATGCCCGCGTTTCAAAGTTTTCATTCGCAATGAAAATTAAAACTTAAAATAACAAATCTACTTAACACACAAATTTAATATAGGAGTAGAGTTGTAACGAAATCGCAACTATTTGTATTAGGGCTATTCGGCACTTTTTTGCTATTCAAATCATGTAAAAAAGACACGTTATATTACTTTTTTTTTTTTTTTTCAAAAATTATGTATTTTATTTCCAATTACAAACACTTAGTATTTAAAATCATCAGTGGATATGATGATATGATGGATAAAACAAGCTTTTCGCATTTTTGGGTAGCAAACGATTACGCTTTTCATCGCAAATTGTACCAGCCCACAAAATATCCTCTCACTATACACTGCTACTTCAAGGGAGAGAAAGATAAATTTAGCAAATTTCGAAAAGTTTGGGTATTGTTTTCCGATCTAGGCGAATAAAATTCCAACTCGTTTGAGACAGCATTATTCCACGGTCTCCTCATCATTAGCATTCAACATATTATCGTAGCGACTTCTCAAGCAGTTCAGAAATCTGTCGTGTATTTCAGTAGTCCTATCATTTTCATTTAAGTTTCTTTTCTTATGAACTGGAGAAGAATCGTCATCGGTACTACTAGATATTCACAACTAAGATTCATCATAAAATAACTCGCCCCGACAAGCATGTATTTCGTGCCGAATTTCGGCGGTTTAATATTCGGCGCTTCGGCCGACAGCGTTGCCGAATTATTAGGTATCGGTATTCGGCCAATTCACTATTCGTGGCATCTAATATAGAGACAGAATGTCCCAATGTGTTGTTAGCGTAGAAATGAGACAAACTGAATTAAGCAGGAAACCAAAGTCAAGCAGCAGCAGCGGTGTGCCTGCAGCAAGCAAGTTTACATGAAGGGTAAAAGCACAACGATTTCATCGGGGATTCTTATTTATGGACCAAATTAAGACATAATCCAAAATTTAAGCTTTTTCGTACAGAGCCGTTTTTGAGAAAATCGATTTAAATTTTGAAAATTACATCAGTACAACTTTTATTGAGATAAGATCAATGGATTTTGTTGTTTGTGTCACATAATGTGTCAATGAACATGTCTGTACACTTAATAGTCTTGTCTACGCTAATAATGTCTCAGAATATAAATCCTTGTTAACACATGTTATCGATTCTCGTGAAAAGTTTCTATGTTCAGCGTAGATATAGATGATATGTTATATATTCAGTCCCACAATACCTCCAAAATACTCAAGAACCTGTAGTAGATCGATTTGGTGAAAATATTACTTTGAATTCGAATAATAATATGCAAAAAACCGTGGTGCTGAAATTACTTTATCTCAAAAGGGTCGGTCGACCACTAAGGGGTAACCTTCAATATAAAACTGAAAATAAACAAAAACCTATTAAAAGTGAAGAATGTTTTGAAAATCGGGACAGAATTTGGACTTTCAAATAATATTGTTGTTGGCGTAGCCTCAGCGTTGCGTAGAACTACCAGAAATAGAAAAAATGTTCGAGCCACAAATGAGAGATAAACTGCGTACTATGAGACACTCATTGGACAACTATTTATGGTAAAGGAGTGCAATGTCATTCGTGCAAAGAGAATAATAAGAAGATTAAGAGTACAGAAACATTAGCGTATTGTAGTAGCATTGATGGGTTTTTAGACGTGATTCGTGAAAAGAGAGGTGTAAATGAAACGCATTTGAAATTTGGAATGATGGTGGAGGTGGATTTTGAAAATTTGTCTTTCGGTCCAAGCGAGGAATAGAAATCTCACCAATGAAGGACGAAGAACTTTGTACAAGGTAGCTGGTATTCCATCCAAGTTAAGGATACTGCGTAAAGAAATTGTTTTTGCTTGGAATTGTCGCTCATACTGAAGAAAATTATGAAAGCGTAGATATGTTGTGGTCATTACTACAAATAGGTGGATATGAGGCGACTATAGCAACGGACTTGAAATTGGCCAACATTTCACAGGAATTGCGTCCCATTCTAGTTCTTTCCCGTGTACATGGTGTTCTGTTCACAAGGACTACTAGATATTTGCGGAGGATACAGAACTGTAGAAACTTGTGCTAAAAATTATACTGCTTGGTGGGAGAGTGGTAGTAAGAAAGTTCAAGCAAAAAACCATGAAAATTGTGTGCATGTACCCATTATTTCTAGTAAAAAAGATACACAAATAATAGACATTATTCCTCCACCTGAACTCATTTAATGTTAGGAGTCGTCAACACACTTTAAAATCATATGAGAAGGAGTTCGAAAAGACGCTGCTGAATGGGTTAAAAAATGTAATGTTAGCCAGCAGTTTATTCATGGCGACACGGCTTTGCAGAAAACGCGTGTCGAACACTTTTGAATAAAGTGGTTATCTTGCGAAGTTCTTGTTCTTTGGGATGCTTGAAATATGTTTGCTGATTTGCCGACTTCAATAATGTAATAACTTCATGTTTTTCCACTGATCTCAAAATAACTTATGAAGAAGATATAAAAAATTCGCAAAAAGCTACAAAGATTTGGCGATTTCTGTCACTCCTAAGGTTCATGCTGTCTTTTTTCATGTTCCTGAGTTTTGTAAAAGAACACAGCAAGGTCTTGGATTTTATAGCGAGCAAGCTATGGAATCAGTACACGCTGATTTCAAAACGATTTAGAAAATTACAAGGATCCAAAAGACCATACAGATTATGGAAGAAGACTACTCCAAGCAGTGCGAGAGTATAATTCAAGGCACATATAATAATGTAATGTTTCCCTGTAGTTAAAGTCATTGCTTTTTTTCTTAAGATTTCTAAACAATCTAATAAAAGAATATAATTTATGAATTCTTATGGACACATAGTTCCAGAAAAATTAATTATTTACATACTTTTACGTTTTCACATTAAAAAAAATTGGTAAAAATAATAGAATCCATGGATCTTATATCAAAAAGTTAGTACTGATTTTTTGCTATTTTCAAAATTTAAATCGAATTTTCTCAAAAACGGCTCTGTAGAAAAAGCTTAAATTTTGGATTCTGACTTAATTTGGTCCATAAAATAAGAATCCACGAGAAAATCGGTTGTGCTTTGGCCCTTCAATTAAACTTGCTTCAGGCACATCGTGGCAGGATAGCCTAGTGGTTAAGACAACTGCAGTTTCACCGTGTGATTCGCGGTTCGACTCCGTGAAATCTTTGATAATAGTACGAAATTGCCTGATAATGATTACGTGGCGGTTTTCGAAATGGTACCACCGCAATATGCCAGTAAACGTTTCTTTCTTTCTTTTCAGTTTCTCTTAAAATAACATAATAATTGAATATTCAGTTATTATAAGCCGGTGTTAAGCTCATGAATTCTTATATAATAAGTATATATTGAACAAACCATTAAACAAACAAACATAGAACAGCAATCACATCCAGTAGATATATATGTATATACTTACTTAGTTACTTACTTAGCGATCTAAACAGTCAAGACTGCCCACACAGCAAGCCAGTCCCTTATTTCAGCGATACCTGTCGCCAATTGGAAACACGAAGAGAATTGAAATCGCTTTCTACAATTTCGTTCGGATCGAGTGGGAGCATCCCCCTTCCGCTGCTTCCATAGTCGAGTGCCGGATCAACTTTATCTATTTCAACACATATCCTAACCAACGCTGTCACTGGGTTTCGATTGATTGAAATATATCAGTGTCTGTGTAAAACTGATATAGACCATTAAATCTTTCTCGTTACTCACCAAAATAAACGCGTAGAAGTTAATAGATCTTTTATCAAAATTATCAGCATCGAAAAAGATTTTAATTGGGCCATGTCCATCCGTCCGCCCGTTGTTAACACGATAACTTTAGTAAAAGATTAGAAATGTTCACAAAATTTTGTATACTGGCTAATCTGGTTCCAGAATAGAAGGCATTGTGAATGGGTGAAATCAAACTATAACCGCGCCTTAGATATCTAATATTTCGAAAACTAGAAAAATTGTGATAATTCATTATCAATGACCTATGAATTTATGGAACTTGATATTTGACTTGACTTTATGACGGCGACCACCGTGGTGTGATGGTAGCGTGCTCCGCCTACCACACCGTATGCCCTGGGTTCACACCCGGGCAAAGCAACGGTGTTTGGCAAGCGTTCCGGGTGTATTTCTGCCATGAAAAGCTCTCAGTGAAAACTCATCTGCCTTGTAGATGCCGTTCGGAGTCGTCAAAAAACAAGTAGGTCCCGTCCGGCCAATTTGTAGGGAAAATACAAGAGGAGCACGACGCAAAATTGGAAGAGAAGCTCGGCCTTAGATCTCTTTGGAGGTTATCGCGCCTTAGATTTTATTTTTTTATGACGCAAAATAGAAAATTGGTAAAGTTTTTGAAAACAAGCGTTTAGAAGAAAACAACTAAGGAAGTCTAAGTTCGAGTGAAACCGAACATTACATACCCAGCTGTACACTTGAAATACAGTTGTTGCTTGTTTTGCGTGCTTAATATTGTTACAAGGCTGCGCAATAATACATATACATATGGTGCTATTCTGAACTAATTTGTCTTCGAGTTATGGCTCCCGAAACATAGAAAATTGCTTAGTCATAAAAGGGGTGGTGCTCACGCCCATTTTATTAAATTTGAAGTTTTTCCTATTTTTTGTTATAAATCTGCTTGGGAAATGAAATACCATTGATATAAAGCTCTTTTTTGCAAAGATATAGTTTATTCTATTCGTCCACGACCCTTTTAAAAATATTTATATAAAAGTGGGCGTGGTCTTTAACTGATTTCGTTAATTTTTTTCAAAGCATTCCTTATAGTAAAGGTAACCTCTCTGCCGAATTTGTTTTGTAGGTTTAACGAGTTTTGATTTATGATTAATAATATTTGTAAAATTGATTTTATCACAAGTGGGCAGTGCCACGCCCATTTTAAATTTTTTGTCAAATTTTTATCGAGAGTCTCAATATCAGTCCACATGACGAATTTCAACATTCTAGGTTGATTATTTACTAAATAATCAGGTTTTTTGTGTTTTCCAAAATGTTATATATATAAAAAGTGGGCGTGGTTATCATCCGATTTCGCTCATTTTCAATACCAATCTATTCTGGGTCCAGATAAGCTCGTGCACCAAATTTGGTGAAGATATCTCAATATTTACTCAAGTTATCGTGTTAACGGGCGGACGGACATGGCTCAATCAAATTTGTTTTCGATACTGATGATTTTGTTATGTGGAAGTCTATATAATTATCTCGATTCCTTTATACCTGTACAATCAACCGTTATCATCTCAGATCGCTATTTAAAATGAACGATATCGGACTATAACCACGCCCACTTTTTCGATATCGAAAATTTCGAAAAACCGAAAAAATGCGATAATTCATTGCCAAAGGCGGTTAAAGCGATGAAACTTGGTAGATGGGTTGGCGATATAACGCAGAATAGAAAATTAGTAAGATTTTAGACAATGGGTGTGGCACCGCCCACTTTTACAAGAAGGTAATTTAAAAGTTTTGCAAGCTGTAATTTGACAGTCGTTAAAGATATCATGATGAAATTTGGCAGGAACGTTACTACTATACTATATATGTGCTAAATAAAAATTAGCAAAATTGGATGAAGAACACGCCCACTTTTTAAAAAAAATTTTTTAAATTCAAATTTTAACAAAAAATTTAATATCTTTACTGTATATAAGTAAATTAAGTCAAAATTCAACTCCAGTGATGATATGATGCAACAAAATACAAAAATAAAAGAAAATTTCAAATGGGCGTGGCTCCGCCCATTTTCATTTAGTTAGTCTAGAATACTTTTAATGCCATAAGTCGAACAAAAATTTACCAATCCTTCTCAAATTTGGTAGGGCATAGATTCTATGACGGTTACTGTTCTCTGTGAAAATGGGCGAAATCGGTGGAAGCCACGCCCAGTTTTTATACACAGTCCACCGTCTGTCCTTCCGCTCGGCCGTTAACACAATAACTTCAGCAAAACCCGATATATCTTTACTAAACTTAGCCCACGTACTTATCTGAACTCACTTTATCTTGGTATAAAAAATGGCCGAAATCCGACCATAACCACGCCCACTTTATCGATATCGAAAATTACGAAAAATGAAAAAATGCAATAATTCTATACCAAATACGAAAAAAGGGATGAAACATGGTAACTGGATTGGTTTTGTTGACACAAAATATAACTTTGGAAAAAACTTTGTAAAATGGGTGTGATACCTACCATATTAAGTAGAAGAAAATGAAAAAGTTCTACAAGGCGAAATCAACAGCCCTTGGAATCTTGGCAGGAATACTGTTAGTGGTATTGCATATATAAATAAATTAACAGTACCCGACAGATGATTTTCTGGATCACCTGGTCCACATTTTGGTCGATATACTAAGGGCCACTCGCTTTTAAAACCCTCATTAATACCTTTAATTTGATATCCATATCGTACAAACACATTGTAGAGTCACCCCTGGCCCACCCTAATGGCAATATCTCGAAAAGGCGTCCACCTATAGACCTAATGCCCACTCCCTCTTAAAATGCTCAGTAATACCTTTCGTTCGATACCCATATCGTACAAACATTGTAGAGTCACCCCTGGCCCACCCTAATGGCGATATATCGAAAAGGCGTCCACCTATAGACCTAATGTCCACTCCCTCTTAAAATGCTCAGTAACACCTTTCGTTTGATACCCATATCGTACAAACATTCTAGAGTCACCCCTGGCCCACCCTAATGGCGATATCTCGAAAAGGCGTCCACCTATAGACCTAATGCCCACTCCCTCTTAAAATGCTCAGTAACACCTTTCGTTTGATACCCATATCGTACAAACATTCTAGAGTCACCCTGGCCCACCCTAATGGCGATATCTCGAAAAGGCGTCCACCTATAGACCTAATGCCCACTCCCTCTTAAAATGCTCAGTAACACCTTTCGTTTGATACCCATATCGTACAAACATTCTAGAGTCACCCTTGGTCCACCTTTATGGCGATATCTCTAAAAGGCGTCCACCTATGGAACTAAGGATTACTCCCTTTTAAAATACTCATTACCATCTTTCATTTGATACCCATATCGTACAAACACATTCTAGAGTCACCCTGGCCCACCCTAATGGTGATATCTCGAAAAGGCGTCCACCTATAAACCTAATGCTCACTCCCTCTTAAAATGCTCAGTAACACCTTTCGTTTGATACCCATATCGTACAAACATTCTAGAGTCACCCTTGGTCCACCTTTATGGCGATATCTCGAAAAGGCGTCCACCTATAGAACTAAGGATTACTCCCTATTAAAATACTCATTACCACCTTTCATTTTATACCCATATCGTACAAACACATTCTAGAGTCACCCCTGGCCCACCCTAATGGCGATATCTCGAAAAGGCGTCCACCCTATAGACCTAATGCCCACTCCCTCTTAAAATGCTCAGTAACACCTTTCGTTTGATACCCATATCGTACAAACATTCTAGAGTCACCCCTGGCCCACCCTAATGGCGATATCTCGAAAAGGCGTCCACCTATAGACCTAATGCCCACTCCCTCTTAAAATGCTCAGTAACACCTTTCGTTTGATACCCATATCGTACAAACACATTCTAGAGTCACCCCTGGCCCACCCTAATGACGATATCTCGAAAAGGCGTCCACATATAGACCTCATGCCCACTCCCTCTTAAAATGCTCAGTAACACCTTTCGTTTGATACCCATATCGTACAAACATTCTAGAGTCACCCCTGGCCCACCCTAATGGCGATATCTCGAAAAGGCGTCCACCTATAGACCTAATGCCCACTCCCTCTTAAAATGCTCAGTAACACCTTTCGTTTGATACCCATATCGTACAAACATTCTAGAGTCATCCCTGGTCTACCTTTATGGCGATATCTCGAAAAGGCGTCCACCTATAGAACTAAGGATTACTCCCTTTTAAAATACTCATTACCATCTTTCATTTGATACCCATATCATACAAACACATTCTAGAGTCACCCCTGGCCCACCCTAATGGCGACATTTCGAAAAGGCGTCCACCTATAGACCTAATGCCCACTCCTCTTAAAATACTCAGTAACACCTTTTATTTGATTCCCATATCTTACAAACACATTCTAGAGACACCCCTGGTCCACCTCATATGGCGATATATCTCGAAAACGGCGTCCACCTATGAGACACTAAGCCCACTCCCTTTTAAAATACTCATTACCACCTTTCATTTGATACCCATATCGTACAAACACATTCTAGAGTCACCCCTGGTCCACCTCTATGGCGATATCTCGAAAAGGCGTCCACCTATAGACCTAAGGCCCACTCCCTCTTAAAATACTCAGTAGCACCTTTCATTTGATACCCATATCGTACAAACACATTCTAGAGACACCCCTGGTCCACATTTATGGCGATATCTCGAAACGGCGTCCACCTATGGAACTAAGGCTCACTCCCTTTTCAAAATACTCATTAACAGCTTTCATTTGATACCCATATCGTACAAACAAATTCTAGAGTCAGCCTGGTCCACCTTTATGGCGATATCCCTAAATGGCGTCCATCCATAGAACTTTGGCTACTCTCTCTTAAAATACTCTTTAATACCTTCCATTTGATACACATGTCATACAACCACATTCCAGGGTTACCCTAGGTTCATTTTCCTACATGGTGATTTTCCTTATTTTGTCTCCATAGCTCTCAACTGAGTATGTAATGTTCGGTTACACCCGAACTTAGCCTTCCTTACTTGTTTTTTTTAAATTTGCATTTTAAATGTACTTTTCGGAAAAAATACAAAATAATATATAAAGAAAAGAATACTTAAAAATAATTTTCTTACATTTTTTGTTATATAAATATAATTGATAAAAAAAAATTTTATTTTTGAAAATTTTTTTTCAATTAAATAAAAAAAAATGTAAAAAAAATCGGCCCACCCCGGGATTAGTGGGGATGATTGCAGAATTGATTGAAGTTTTTTATAAGAAAAAAATGGCGAAATTCGAAAAATCTCGAAAAACTGAAAAATTAAAAAAAAACTTTAAAATTTTTTTTGTATTTTTTCCAAAAAGTACATTAAAACCAAATTTTAAAAAGAAAAAAAGATCCCAAACGATCAATTTTTGAAAAAGTTATAGCATTTTGAAAACAAAAACGGTGTTTTTTTTAAATTCATAACTTTTTTTGAGTTGGATAAAAAAATTTGAAAAATTCTGAAAAACGTCTTTCGTAAGCTAGAAAAAGAAGAAAAACTTTCAACCAATTCTAAAGGGGTCGGGTTCAAAATTGGTCGAAATGGGATGGAATACCCCATACATATATACTAACGGATTTAACCGGCCATAATAGTTTAAACGGCTAGCGCCAATGAAGTAAGTAAGTAAGTTATAGATTGAACCGACCGGCACATGCCAAAGCAGATGGAATATAGTTAATAGATACCCTCAAAAGGCTCCCCGGCCGTTGGCGAATGGCAGCCGCTGTTGGAAAATACGTTCTAACTAAATTTTATGCAAACTTTAAAACTTATCACTGATTTTCCCTCTCGTTTTCTCTTTAACTAAGGTCACTGGAGCAGCTGGTGGACTTGGTAAATGTATTGCTGTGGAATTGGCGGCGAAAGGATGTCATGTCGCAATATGTGATATCAATTATACATTGGCAGAGTCTACAGCAAAAGAAATCGCCAGTAAATATGGTGTTAAGGCGAAGGCTTATCAGGTAAATACAGGTCTATATAGATCTAAGGGGCGACTAACCCAAATACACTTGGAGCAGAAAACGTGAAAGCTGACTGCATCTTCCATACGCGGTAGGGTTAAAAAATTCGCAAAGGATCTCTCTTAAGTGGGTAGCTTATTAGGAAGGGGTTCTGTGAACAAAAATGTTCTTTATCCTTTTCAATACGCTTAAATTATTTTTTATCGTGGCTAAGTTATTTGAAATGCAGGTTTTAAATTCCAACATATATTTTCGTTTGCAAGAACTCAGTAATCCCGTCCAATGTTTTCGTTGACCTCTTCAGTCCTTTTTATATAGTAGCGAATTGCACCAGTACTGTGGCAGAGCTATCGCATTAAGAGACTGTATTAGTTTTAATTCTGTCTCCACGCAGTGCGTTTAACTGAAACTTTTAACATTGTTATATCCAATAAATGCCAAGACCGGTAACATTTGCAGACTTTAGTCGTGTTCTAAACTAGCCCACTCCAAGGTGGTTCCGAGATATTCGCAGCCTTTGAAAGATTAATTTAAATACCCCGCAGAAAAATGGGATATAGTTACGCAAAGCGACAGTACACACACTACGGGATAGTTGGCAGACCAACAGCGCAGAGGTCTTAGCTCTATCTATTGAAATTAATTAATACAAGGTTGCGGCTATTTCAAAACCTCCTGATTAGGAAGTAGTTAAGAACCAGGTCAAATGGTATATTCACAATCTCCTAGGACATCACAATATTAAAAAGTGTCGATTGAAAGTATGCACTGCGAATGGACAGAACTCGAACTGGTTGCGTCTCTTAATGCGATAGTCCCTGCAAGGTAGATATAGCTCAGATTTAAGTGCTGTTGGTACAAGTGTGTCTGTCAACTGTCCCGCTGTTCATCCGATTTGCGTCAGTTCGCAGGTAGTCGATAGTCATTAACCTATAGTGCGATACTGTGGCTTAGCTTGACTGTTTCTCATTTGAGTTTGGAGAAAAGATGAGCCTACAACTCATTTAGTGCTACTAAAAATAGCACAATGCAAAGAACTGTTCACAAAAACGTAGCCATCAGCATTTGATAGCTTCCGTTGCATATAAATAAATACACAAAGTATGTCTGTACGAAAGAATACAGCACAAGACAATCGGGATAAAAGTGTACAACAACAAAGATGCGTCTTTGGGCGAACCTGTTTTGTAAGCAGATCTATCATATAAGGAACTCAGGCCCGAATCCTACTCCCGGGATAAAAGTCTCTCAAGAGATTTACAAGGTAACATCTAAGCAACTGTCGTATTGTCCGTCTGACTGTCGCGTTGGTTCAATTTTTTGCAAATATTTAACGAATAAAAACTCGTTTCGAAACTCTCCTAAATATAACGGTAGCGGCTAATCTTCAGTAGATCTACGTTTTTACAAACAAACAAAAATGTCTTATGTCTTTTTAGGTAGATGTCACTAAGAACAAGGATATTGAGGAGCTCAATGAAAAATTAACGAAAGATATAGGCGCAGCCACAATTTTAGTCAACAATGCGGGCATACTTTTACACTCAGATCCGTTTAATCCACGTGTAGAAGATTTACAACTAATGGTGAATGTGAATTTTATGTCACATTTCTTGGTGAGTGAAGAACGCTTTATGATATATGTACATGATGAGATACTAATGTAACAAAATCGGTTTGAATAAAAAAATTTCTAGACAAATCGCGTGTTCATGAAAAATATGAAGGAAGCAAAAAGAGGGCATATTGTTGCAATCAGCTCTGTATCAGGTACACATTCTTCAATTAAATAGCATATTCATTTATTAGTTCTTTATTTTTCTTACTTAATACTTCAAGGCCTAGTCATACTGCCTTTTAGCGAACCCTATTGCAGTTGCAAAACTGTGTACGCACCCTAATGCGCAGCTTACGTGCCGAATTGATGATTGAAAATATGAAGTACATCGATTGCACTACGGTGTTTCCTTACTTCCTAGATACGCATGGTACTGTTAAGCAATTGGCTGCTGATAGTGGATTCGCAGATGTGTATCCAGCTTTAAAAGGTGAAGAGGTTGCCAAGAGAGTCGTACAAGGTATGTTACGCCGTGAAGTGGAGATTACGATTCCAGGTTTCATGATGCTTACCTATCGTCTAGTAGGGTAAGTAAAATGCATTGAGAGAATATAAAAGTAATTATGAATTTTCGTACTTATTAAACTATTCTGTTTGCAGACTTTTGCCAGCTAAAGCTCAGGACTGGTTGTTGTATATGTGGTGTAACAATATTTCTTCTTATAGTCGCGTTATTCAAGCATTGAAAAAGGAATAGGGAACTTCTTTCATGTTGAAATGTGAAATCTAAATGAAAGTCATTAAATAAATATAGTTCTCTTTATTTTTCTTATCCCGTTTGTTAATTGCTGGTGTAAAAGCTTCTGTAAAACCAGAAATGGGGATTAATTTGAGGTTATGAAATAAAGCATATTTACTTTGACTTTGAAAGTGATTTCCAGCTCGTAATTCTCTAGCAAAGATTTAAGACTAATAATATCACTCGTCGTTGCTTTGTAAATTTTTACGGCGAATGATTAATTGGTATATATCGTTCAGCGAAAATGCGAAGCTGTCACGTAGAGCACCAGTTTCGCACTACAGGTTTAATGACTACCTACGAATTGGTGCTAATCAGATGAAGAATGAGATAACTGTTCTTGTAGCAACAGCGCTTAAGTCTGAGTTAAAGTATTTTGATTAATTATTCAAATGCAGTGACTGCTTCAAAACCACCCACTATTGAATCAGTTAAGAACGCGTTCAAATGATCTGTAAGGGGAGACAATTGCCATATCGCAGGGCATCACAATACTAAAAGTGTTAGTTGAAAGCACTGCGAGGGAACAGAATTAAAACTACCACCGTCTCTTAGTGAGATAGGTGCGCGCTAGATCGGAACAAGTCCGCTTCGCTGCAGGGTAATGTAAAGGTTTCATCGGAATCTATTGTCGGATTTTCAACATCGCTTTTGCAAACTGATATTCCTGTCTCACTCGATATCTGAGCAATACAAAGTGTGTTTCTTAACAAATGAAATGAGCCTTTAATAAAAGCTTGCCACTGGCTACCGGAAGATCTCTGGTAGCATGAGGACTCAAAATTTCTTTAATTCAGTGCATTCAAAACATTTTAAACTCCAGCTACAATCCCAGTTAGGATAAAAGTAACAGGGTTTGTAGCACCAAATGGGTCAATGACCAAGCAATACTGTTCGATTACAGGATTAATGCTAAGGAGACATCATTCGCCTCTCGCCCTCGCCATTGATTGTGCACCACTTTTAAGCTGGTAACGTGATAATTATATAAGGTATTGGTCTAGTAGAGTGCATTAACTATGACTAACTCTGCCAAGCACTTAGAAATCATGCAACACACTCTACTGTGACATGAGTCATGCCCCATGACTAAATAAAGCATGAAATTTGCGCTTGTCAACTAGTGGAATTCCAGCGTTCTTGGTAGCCTGCAAAGCAGATTACTGTATCCCGTGCGCTTAATCATGAACGTAGGAGCAGGAAGGTATGAAGCTCAGCGAGATCGAAGCTGGATGGTGAGAATTGGGATGAGCCATACTACGTTTAGTGCTCGAGGTAACCCGTAGATGCCGTAGGTGTAATTACTGCTGCCTGCTTGCTTAAAAGGATGACATTAAGGAACAACGTATGCGACGCGATCCGATGCTGTTAAGGTCACAATATATACACAGGCAGAAGCGATAAAATCACCATATCAACTAAGGAAGTCTAAGAATTGGGCTGGGGTGGGCCACACGACGCCCTAAATAAATGGCATCTCTTGATCAGAATTGATACCTGCGTGCTAGGCATTGCAAGCGACAGGAACTTTCTTGGATCACGTGTTGTATATTTTTTGTTGAGGCAATTAAGCGACCTTTGCCAAGGTGGCGATATTTGTCTGAGCAGCTGCTCACCCGAGCACGGTTATCTGAGATAAATTGGTTTTAAGAAAACCTAATTAACTCGTAACAAATATTAACGAGTTATAAGTGCTATGAAGTCTTTTCGATTTTTAATAATCGACACTAACCCGAAACTGTTTGGTATCGGCTTTTTACCGAATCGCTATAGCCATGTTTGTTAACGAAAACAAAGTTTTATATATGAACTATCAGGTTGTTATCGATGGGTTACGGGCACGTTATCAATTAGTTATCGCTGTGTTTTCGGATTGTTTTTGAAGAGGTTACGCTTTGTAATCGGCTTGTTATGGATTTGTTATCGAGATGATATCGGTTTTTTTGAGATGAGTTCGATAACCGTTTTTTAGCGGTAACAAATCGAAACACGCCGGAATCTAACCGGTTTCCCATCGATAACAAGTCAATGTCAAGTTGATAACATGCCGATAACAAATCAACAACGCGACGATAACACTTCGATATCAGTCTGATAACTCATCGATAACAAACAGATAACCCTGACTACCTACACAGCCAAGGTACAAAACGCAATCGAGACGTTGCTGATTTGCTATGCTATGGTGAAAAAATATGCTACAGTTTTTGATGTTGCGTATATGGAATAACGTAGCAAATGCTTACTCGTATATGTTAGTTGTATAAATATACTACACTACTTTGCAAACGTAATGATGCTCGACCATTTCCACAAAATCTAAAACCCCTAATATAGTTTTTTTTTAAATGCTCTAGCATTTACTCTGAAAGAAATATACTTGGTCAAATCTAGCAGAAAAATTTGCCCACATTTGCATCTTTCTTGAAGTGTATTTTTGAATCCAAAGTGCGATTACCTTAAACAAATACAAAACGGCCCAAGTCACATCAAAAAACACAAATCCTGCATTAGAGGTCAGAGACCCTCAACACAACATAAAAACTAGAAGGCAAAAAAAATAACAACAAATCAACCAGCAAACAACAGTTGAAGCCATCCACGCACGTACCTACTTTGCTGTTGCTATTTTTGGCTACAAAGAAACGGTTGCGCATGAGCCCTGCAGCATAAATTCACATTACAAATCGAGTGCAATAACGCATATAAAATATGCACACACTCATACATATGTAAATAGAAATAGATGGAGCGAGGGAGACAATTATGTTGAACCACTGCTATAAAGCGCATAAACGTCAGGTGCCGTTACCATCACAGATGCTGGAGCTACGAGATTGTTGGAGCTGCTGATGGTGTTGTTGTCGTAACCGTTGCCGTTGCCGTTGCCTATTATATACGAGTACACTAATTGTCATTTACTAGCGCTGGGGGTCTTTTGAAAAAGCAGCTATTTGATTTACCAATACGAATCCAAATGTCATAATTGTAATTAGAAATTTCAGTGAGTCGGGAGTTGAGTGCGTCCACAAGTGCAACTTTGGGGATGTAAGCGTATGCACATATGAATACCATAATAATACGTTGAAGAAGTTTATGTAGATACTTACTAATATGTATATTAGGGTAGGTCAGTTTGCATAAAACCATTTTGCATCTTTTCTAGAATAAAACTCCATGCATGTTTGTCAGACTTTGTTTCAATGACTCCACCGATATCCTATATATTTTTCACAAACCTTCAGCTTTTACTTGTAATTTCAATACCCAGCATTTTTAACGTCAATGGCGATGCTCTGACACCCGCACTAATTTTGTCGGCCGCTGTGCCTGCCTCAATGGCTAATAAAGAAAGTTGCCTAGTCTCGTGTAATGCTCCTCGGCAATACGTTATTACGCTATTACGTTATACGCAGACGGTTGAAGGGAAGGGAGTACAAATATGTTGATGACGGAGGCTCCCACGGACATTCTTAAAATTCGATTGTATTAATATAAATGTTGAAATAAACTGCATTTGCTCATTTTTATCAACCTTATCCTAATCTGAGAGAAAAGATTCCCTATGGAAGCTCAAACGTTGAACAGGTTTGACTGTGCAATATCATACACCCACCGTTTTTTTTGACGCCAGTTAGAAATATCAAGAGAACTGGAATCGTTTTCAGCTCTGTTTTTCATACTACGCACTATATATATCCAACGGTTCCCTTTCCAAAAAAGGGAGGATTAAAAGATGGGGAGCTCGCTCAGACACATTAAAAATAACTTGCGGAAAAGCCGCGGGAGTCTTTCAACGTCAACACTATGAGTCTTACCGGCTTGACAAGTGTGTTTCAAAGGTTTTCGCTATTCGGATGGCATTTAAAGCATAACTGGATACAAATGGTACCGAAAACAGTGACGACTTCTTTCCCGATAACCACGTGACTCTTCGTCAGAGGGTGACCCATGGAGCGAGCTGGCGAGCTGATTATCGGATTTGGGTCGTCGAAACATACTGGGCAACGAAATGGCCGATGAGCTAGTACGGCGTGGATTAACTCTAGATATCGCAGGTGAAAAAGAAGCCTTCGCACTCTTGTGACTGACCAATAGTCTCATCCCCCAGTAAAGGTTCAGCGAGGATAACTATATGTAGGTGTAAACGTTTGCAGTACCGTAGAGTTCCAGAAGCATCTGTACATTTTACAAAGAAAAACAATGCTAAGCCATACTTAAGGTGCACATAAGGGATATATCAACATTAGTTGCGGTACTCACTAGCCTCTCGCCAAATGGATTTCAGGAGCAGGCATGGAACGGGAGCGCGAATAGTGCACAATACCTCATATTGCAGCAGCAATAAGAAAGGGGCGTTCACTCTCTTCTATTTCAGTGAAAAGTCAACTCGCTTCCCTTTCAAACTCGCAGAAAAGTTCTTATTATTCTGTCAGACGGCAGAAGTACGCAGCACATTTTGAAGAGAAGCTCGTAGCTTGTAGTTTGTTGCAATTGGTAGTGATCCGAGTGTACATATAACGCACTGGAGGTATGCCGCCCGTCTACCGTTGCGTAGACCGATGAATCTGTTTATACCCAGTTGAGCAGAGCTCACAGAGTATATTAACTTTGATTGGAAAACGGTTGGTTGTACAGGTATAAAGGAATCGAGATAGATATAGAATTCCATATATCAAAATCATCAGTATCGAAAAAAAAATTTGATTGAGCCATGTCCGTCCGTCGTCGTCCGTCGTCCGTTAACACGATAACTTGAGTAAATTTTGAGTATCTTGATGAAATTTGATATGTAGGTTCCACTCATCTCAGATCGCTATTTAAAATGAACGATATCGGACTATAACCACGCCCACTTTTTCGATATCGAAAATTTCGAAAAACCGAAAAAGTGTGATAATTCATTACCAAAGACGGATAAAGCGATGAAACTTGGTAGGTGAGTTGAACTTATAACGGAGAATAGAAAATTAGTAAAATTTTGGACAATGGGCGTAGCACCGCCCACTTTTAAAAGAAGGTAATTTAAAAGTTTTGCAAGCTGTAATTCGCAGTCGTTGAAGATATCATGATGAAATTTGGCAGAAACGTTACTCCTATTACCATATGTATGCTTAATAAAAATTAGCAAAATCGGAGAACGACCACGCCCACTTTAAAAAAAAATTTTTTAATTCAAATTTTAACAAAAAATTTAATATCTTTACAGTGTATAAGTAAATTATGTCAACATTCAACTCCAGTAATAATATGGTGCAACAAAATACAAAAATAAAAGAAAATTTAAAAATGGCGTGGCTCCGCCCTTTTTCATTTAATTTGTCTAGGATACTTTTAATGCCATAAGTCGAACAAACATTCACCAACCAGTGTGAAATTTGGCAGGGGCTTAGATCCTAGGACGGTACCTGTTTTCTGTGAAAAAGGGCGAAATCGGTTGAAGGCACGCCCAGTTTTTATACACAGTCGGCCGTCTGTCCTTCCGCTCGGCCGTTAACACGATAACTTTAGCAAAAATGATATATCTTAACTAAACTTAGTTCATGTACTTATATGAAGTCACTTTATCTTGGTATAAAAATATGGCTGAAATCCGACTATGACCACGCCCACTTTTCGATATCGAAAATTACGAAAAATGAAAAAATGCCATAATTCAATACCAAACACGAAAAAAGAGATGAAACATGGTAACTGATTGCTTTTTGACGCAAAATATAACTTTAGAAAAAACTTTGTAAAATGGGCGTGACACCTACCATATTAAGTAGAAGAAAATGAAAAAGTTCTGCAGGGCGAAATCAAAAGCCCTTGGAATCTTAGCAGGAATACTCTTAGTGGTATTACATATATAATAAATTAGCGGTACCCGACAGATGATGTTCTCGGTCACCCTGGTCCACCATTTGGTCGATATCTCGAAAACGCCTTCACATATACAACTACCACCACTCCCTTTTAAAATACTCATTAATACCTTTCATTTGATGCCCATATCGTACAACAAATTCTAGAGTCATGCCAGGTCCACCCTTTATAGCGATATCTCGAAAAGGGCGTCCACCTATAGAACTAAGGGCCACGCCCTTTTAAAATACTCATTATCACCTTTCGTTTCACACCCATATTGCACAAACGCATTCTAGAGTCACCCCTGGTCTACCTTTATGGCGATATCTCGAAATGGCGTCTACCTACAGAACTAAGGCCCACTCCCTTTTAAAATACCCATCGACACCTTTCATTTGATACCCATATCGGTCATACAAATTCTAGAGTCACCCCTGGTCCACCTTTATGACGATTTCTCGAAAAGGCGTCCACCTATAGAACTATGGCCCACTCCCTCTTAAAATACTCTTTAATACCTTCCATTGATACACATGTCATACAACTCTTTCCAGGGTCCCTAGGTTCATTTCCTACATGGTGATTTTCCCTTATTTTGTCTCCATAGATCCCAGCTGAGTATGTAATGTTCGGTTACACCCGAAGCTTAGCCTTCCTTACTTGTTATGTCTAACTCTGATGCTAGGCCCACCCTATTATAGATATCAATAAATAATTTCTGTTTCAGTTCAATGTCCATAGCCACTTGCACAAGCTGTTTATATTAGGGGGGCTATAGGCATATTGCATGTCTTTGATATGACTAGTGTATTTGAAATGTACCTTTACGTCATCGTTCCACTTTTTTGTTGTTAGCTCCAATTACTCCTATAGTAGTAGTATCTTCTAATAATTCCAGCGCTTTTTATAGGTTTCCTATTAAGTATTTTATTAATTACAAAAAACTAGAGAAAACTGCTAACGCACTATGTGCGACCGGGGGGTCTCCTTCGCTGGAAACTCATTCAAGTTTTTTTTTACAACCAATAATAAGTTTACGTTATTGATTTATGCATTCGGTACATATGCGGCATTGCGACGTGTACTACAGTTGCCATAAGAGCAAAAGTCCAATTTAGATCCAAGGTGTTGGTTTCATGGTTGGAAAGAAACTTCGGCACCAAGTACTATGCTTCACGGCTCTGAACAAGCAAAACTCCACGATCCGCATCACGGAAAGTTTGTTTTTGTCTATAAAGCAATTATACGACAATGTTTACGACAACGATAAGACTCCTTCTAGCAGCAGGTATGAACCGCGACAGTACAATCTATTGTAAGATCATACAATGCTAGCGTATGCTGATTGCATTGATATCTTTGGCCTTAACAAACGTGCCGTTAGTTCTGCCTTTCCTTGATTTAATAAAGAGGAAAACAAACAGGTCTTGTGGTAAATTAGGGAGAAACTCTTTTGCTGGTCCAATCCACGCCTCTGTTGACAGATGTCTATATCTTCTCTCTGGGAATCAACATTAACAGCGAAAACAATGTCAGCTTAGAAACCAAACGGAGAATAACTCTTGCCAACGAGTTCTTTTCGGAAAAGGTATACAATTATTCTATTGACAAAAAAAATGTTTGATGTACTGCTCGAAATAATGGAATTTGTCGAGAAGAGATGTTGGAGTGTTTGAAAGAAAAGTTCTCCAGGAAACTTTCGACAGTGTCCGTTATGCCAACGGCGACTATCGAGTGAAGTATTAAGATCAGATATCTGAGCTTCATGGAGATACGTGCAACGAATTAAAATTTAAAGGTCATATTATGCTAATGGACGAAGACCTTACAGTCACGAAGGTATCTCTATCGAGATCCGTATTTAAAGCAGAGAAAAGAAGAGACCTCCCCGGAGTTGAGGGGCATAGATTGAGAAGGACTTCATCCCCCTTGGTGCTCCCAACTAGCGTAAGCTATCACGAAACAAAAATGACTGGTGTGATTTGTTCTAAAATGGCTAAAATCGCCTATGAGGTTAAGGGCCAATTAATGATGATAATCAAAAATGCTTCTCTTTATTATGCTCAGCTCTGTACAAGGTATATTAATGTTTATGCACCTAACGGTACGTTGTAACGGCAAAAACGAATTGAAAACAAGTAAAGGTGTCTAAGTTCGGGTGTAACCGAACATTATATACTCTACGTGAGCTTCAATTGTACATTTCATTTCAGATAAATTACTTTTCTACATAACACGTGGCAACGCCCGTTTAAAAGAAAAATGTCTGCCCATTTCCTTTTTACAGTAAAACTTGATAAGTAAAATATCATTGATTCAAAACTAGTTTTTTGCTAATTTATAGCTTATTATTCTAGTCTACGACCCTTTAAAACTTGTTTTATATCTAAGTTGCCGTGGTCTTTAAACCGATCCCGTCCATTTTTACTAGAAATACTTCCTGCTATAAGGAAAATATGTGTACCGAATTTTGTAACGATAGGTTTAACGATTTTTGATTAATAATATATGTAAAATTGATTTTATCACAAGTGGGCTGTGCCACGGTCATTTTAAATTTTTTTTTAATTCACTATATTTCAATATCAGTCCACATGTCAAATTTCAACATTCTAGGTGTATTGTTTACTAAATACTCAGGTTTTTTGTGTTTTCCAAAATGTATATATATAAACGAGTAGACGTGGTTATTACCGATTTCGCTCATTTTCACCACAATCTATTCTGGGTGCAGATAAGATCGTGTACCAAATTTGATGAAGATATCTCAATATTTATTCAAGTTATCGTGTTAACGGACAGACGGACGGACATGGCTCAATCAAATTTTTTTTCGACATTGATGATTTTGATATATGGAAGTCTATATCTATCTCTATTCCTTTATACCTGTACAACCAATCGTTATCCAATCAAAATTAATATACTCTGTGAGTTCTGCTCAACTGAGTATAAAAAGATTCATCGGTCTACGCAGACGGTAGACGGGCGACATACCTCCAGTGCGTTAGAAGTACACTCGGACACTACCAATTTTAACAAACTACAAGCTACGAGCTTCTCTTCAAAATTTTCTCCGTACAAAGTATTTAGGAGTTATAATAGATAGTAAGTTGTTGTGGATACTCCATGTGGAAGAGAGAGCGAGGAAAGACTCCACGGCATTGTGCAGGCAAGAGGGTGAGAAAATGCACGTGGGACCTATCACCCAAACTCTTTATTCGGTATTTGCCCATATTTTACTATGGAGCTCTTGTTTGATGGATATACACACAAAAAAGTATGTATACCAAAACATTTAAAACCTACCTCGGCAACAGCATTCTACACGCCTGCAGACCCAATGGCCGAAAACATCGCGTTTATATATTAGAGGACTCTTTGGGGACTCTCGATACATGGTTTAAAGTTTGTTTTCATGATTTTTTCGGCAAGAATATCGGAAGAACTGCCGCCCACATCTGTTCGTAGTTTTCGAAATTATTTCAAGATCATTTAAAAAAAGTATTTCAGGTCCCTACTTACTTTAGAAATCCATAATATACATCCTTCTTATCAATTTGTGCCTATCTCCGCAAAATATTTCCCAATTTGTTCAGACTATTTCAAAATTATTTTCTGGACGGTCTCGGTACTATTTTCAAGATCATATTTCGGCATATAGTGTAAACTGGGGCGCGGGTATACGAATATGTGAAAGATGAACATACGCTTAAATCTATAAAAAATTGACGTCTCATTAACACTTAACGCAAGATCTTAATTACGTCAGCAGTTTGGCAGTAGATACAACTAATTAAGTGTACCTTATTGTACCTTTCTATGGAAATTTCATTTTAAAAAGCTTATAAGCCATTTGTATTTGCTGTCAATATGTATTTCAATTAGTTTTAGCAGGCTATTATGAACCGAGTGAAAAACAAGTAAGGAAGGTTAAGTTCGGGTGTAACCGAACATTACATACTCAGTTGAGAGCTATGGTGACAACATAAGGGAAAATAACCATGTAGGAAAATGAACCGAGGGAAACCGTGGAATGTGTTTGTATGACATGTGTATCAAATGAAAGGCATTAAAGAGTATTTTATGACGGAGTGGGCCATAGTTCTATAGGTGGACGCCGTTTCGAAATATCGCCATAAAGGTGGACCAGGGGTGACCCTAGAATTTGTTTGTACAATATGGGTATCAAAAGAAAGGTGTTAATGAGTATTTTAAAAGGGAGTAATCCTTAGTTCCATAGGTGGACGCCGTTTCGAGATATGCCATAAAGGTGGACCAGGGGTGACCCTAGAAATTGTTTGTACAATATGGGTATCAAAAGAAAGGTGTTAATGAGTATTTTAAAAGGGAGTAATCCTTAGTTCCATAGGTGGACGCCGTTTCGAGATATCGCCATAAAGGTGGACCAGGGGTGACCCTAGAATTTGTTTGTACAATATGGGTATCAAAAGAAGGTGTTAATGAGTATTTTAAAAGGGAGTAATCCTTAGTTCCATAGGTGGACGCCGTTTCGAGATATCGCCATAAAGGTGGACCAGGGGTGACCCTAGAATTTGTTTGTACAATATGGGTATCAAAAGAAAGGTGTTAATGAGTATTTTAAAAGGGAGTAATCCTTAGTTCTATAGGTGGACGCCTTTTCGAGATATCGCCATAAAGGTGGACCAGGGGTGACTCTAGACTTTGTTTGTACGATATGGGTATCAAATGAAAGGTGTTAATGAGTATTTTAAAAGGGAGTGGGCCTTCGTTCTATAGGTGTTCGCCTTTTCGAGATATCGCCATAAAGGTGGACCAGGTGTGACTCTAGACTTTGTTTGTACGATATGGGTATCAAATGAAAGGTGTTAATGAGTATTTTTAAAAGGGAGTGGGCCTTCGTTCTATAGGTGTTCGCCTTTTCGAGATATCGCCATAAAGGTGGACCAGGGGTGACTCTAGAATGTGTTTGTACGATATGGGTATCAAATTAAAGGTATTAATGAGAGTTTTAAAAGGGAGTGGTGGTAGTTGTATATGTGAAGGCGTTTTCCAGATATCGACCAAAATGTGGACCAGGGTGACCCAGAACATCATCTGTTGGATACCGCTAATTTATTTATATATGTAATACCTGCCACGATTTTAAGGGTTTTTTATTTCGCCCTGCAGAACTTTTTCATTTTCTTCTACTTAATATGGTAGGTGTCACAACCATTTTATAAAGTTTTTTCTAAAGTTATATTTCGCGTCAATAAACCAATCCAATTACCTCACCATGTTTCATCCCTTTTTTCGTATTTGGTATAGAATTATGGCATTTTTTTAATTTTTCGTAATTTTCGATATCGAAAAAGTGGGCGTGGTCATTGTCGGATTTCGTTCATTTTTCAAACCAAGATAAAGTGAGTTCAAGTAAGTACGTGAACTAAGTTCATTAAAGATATGTCGATTTTTGCTCAAGTTATCGTGTTAACGGCCATGCGGAAGGACAGACGAACGACTGTGTATAAAAACTGGGCGTGGCATCAACCGATTTCGCCCGTTTTCACAGAAAACAGTTAACATCATAAAATCTATGCCCCTACCAAATTTCAAAAGGATTGGTTAATTTTTGTTCGACTTATGGCGTTAAAAGTATCCTAGACAAATTAAATGAAAAAGGGCGGAGCCACGCCCATTTTGAAATTTTCTTTTATTTTTGTATTTTTGTTGCACCATATCATTACTGGAGTTGAATGTTGACATAATTTACTTATATACTGTGAAGATATTAAATTTTTTGTTAAAATTTTACTTAAAAAAATTTTTTTTTAAAAGTGGGCGTGGTCCTTCTCCGATTTTGCTAATTTTTATTAGGCGTACATATAGTAATAGGAGTAACGTCCCTGCCAAATTTCATCATGATATCTTCAACGACTGACAAATTACAGCTTGCAAAACTTATAAATTACCTTCTTTTAAAAGTGGGCGGTGCCACGCCCATTGTCCAAAATTTTACTAGTTTTCTATTCTGCGTCATAAATTCAACTTATCTACCAAGTTTCGTCGCTTTATCTGTCTTTTGTAATGAATTATCGCACTTTTTCGGTTTTTCGAAATTTTCGATATCGAAAAAGTGGGCGTGGTTATAGTCCGATATCGTTCATTTTAAATAGCGATCTGAGATGAGTGCTCAGGAACCTACATACCAAATTTCATCAAGATACCTCAAAATTTACTCAAGTTATCGTGTTAACGGACGGACGGACGGACGGACGGACGGACATGGCTCAATCAAATTTTTTTTCGATCCTGATTATTTTGATATATGGAAGTCTATATCTATCTCGATTCCTTTATATATGTACAACCAACCGTTATCCAATCAAACTTAATATACTCTGTGAGCTCTGCTCAACTGAGTATAACAAACAAGATTTTCTTTGTATAGCTTTTATTTAAATTAAGATGTAGGTAGTCTACATCCGCAAAGCAACATCAAAATTTTGGAAACAAGTCTAATTAGAAGAAAATTCTTCTAATCGGGGTCGCCACTCAGCGGTGTTTGGCAAGCAGTCCGAGTGTATTTCTGCCATAAAAATCTCTCAGTGGAAACTCATCTGCCTTGCAGATGCCATTCGGAGTTGGCATAAAACAAGTAGATCCAGTTCAGCCGCTTTGTAGGAAAAATTAAAAAGGAGCACGACGCAAATAGGAAGAGAAGCTCGGCCTAAAATCTCTTCGGAGGTTATTGCGCCTTGCAGTTATTTATTTATATTATAGACCGAGTGTTTGCTTATTTTTTAGTCACATGACTCAATTAGGTATAAATGGGGCCCACAAAATTGATCTCGGTATACTTTATAGTTAAAAAGTGGTGCAAAAGGTGTTCAAATAAAATGAATTCTCGAATTCATTTAGCTATCCTGTTTTTCGAGCTAATTTGCCAACTGACCTTTGCTGATGCGCAGTTTCGCATTAAAAATGGTGCAAATACAAAATAGAGGAGAGCGCACATTCGGTAGCCATATATGTTTGTTGCAAGTATACTTGCGTTGGTTCCTTAGTGAGTCCGCAATTTGTGATTACTGCTGCGCACTGCGTAGTACACCAAGAGGAAAAACTGGGGAACATCAAGCTTCGAGCAGGTGTAGCCGATATCAAGAAAGGTGCGGGGCAACGACGCGATGTGGCGTATATACGTTTATGATGGTGGTTATGATAAACAAACAGAATTCATGGATATAGCCGTGGTTAAAGCGGCTAAAAGGTTTGACCTGAATGTTCGCGTAGATCCTATTGGTTTTTGCGATGCTGATTTAAAATCGGGAACAACGCTACGACTTAGTGGTTGGGGTGCGGAAATTGGTTTTAATAATGTTCTCCAAACTGCTGAAATGCCTATAGTAGAAATTGAAGATTGCAAAAGCATTTATGCGAATAAACCCGACCCCGAAATTGTACCAGAAACAGTCATTTGTGCTGGACTTGGTGTAAGTGATGTGTGCCCAGGAGATTCTGGAGCAGGGGCCCTTGTAAATGGACGACTTTGTGCGGTGGCAATAAGTGGTTGCGTTAGCCCCATTATTCCGAGCATATTTATAGATATAACAAATGAAAGAGTTCAAGCCTTTCTAAAAAGAGAATTGAGGGGTTTAGTTATAAATTGAATGTTGAGTGGAATATCACCCTAATCCGCCTGAACGCCGAATTTCGAAATATTTTGAGATATGGCGTATTCGAAACAGTAGTTGAGATATGGTAATAGTCCACTCAGCAGTCGAAATGGTGGTATTTTTTTTTCTTGTATTATGTACAAATAAATTGTTATTATTGCGAGTAAATAAATATTTTTGATTGTATGCAATGAAAGTGTGACGCGTGTTAATTACTTAAGTCAGAGGCAAAACTTTGATCACAACTTTAAAGTTCCCTTGTGTATGAACAGAGCATGTGATATTAAAAAAAATATCGGCATAACTACTTAAAGGCCCTGGCAAACTCCGTGTAAAACAGCTGATCCAACCAACCTTCTGGAAATCAATGTAATCGGTTCTTGAAGCCATAGAATAAGGCGCTGTTCATAACGATACGATAGCCAAGCAATTGGGTTTGGTTTTTCGGCATTCCATAATCCATAAATTTTTGCGTTGTACTTAAAAACAAATACTTGGCGTTATTATACTCCGAGGAGATTTAAGCGTAACCTTAGCTTCCATTTGCGTTGTGCTTCTTTTTAGAAATACCCTCGAAGCGTTACAAAACCACTGCTGAGAGGCGACGCCGCTTAGAAGAGCTTGTTGTCTAATTGAAACAACGCTTTTCTAAGTTGTCGAAGTTGCTTTGGCGGGACTTTAGCCCAAAAAACGTCAGTGTGTTTGGCGGAGCACGCACGCTATCACCATCTCAGCAAACACAGTTTCTAACTTTAGAGAAATATTTTGATTTTATAACTCATCAAAAGTTTTAAATAATTAAACATCCCAATGAATAGATTTTAAATAATTGCATTTAATGTCCTCAATTGAAAATTCGCACTTGAAACCAATTAGAAATTACGTTACAATTCGATTAGAATTTTAACACTTTTCTCGATATCGAGAACAAAGTCCGCGTAAAGGTCTATAAATCTTTCGAAGAACTTACCTTTCGAACACTCCCAGAGCCGCTTCATCTGATGTTGTCATGGTCCATGCTTCTGCACCATATAACAGGACGGGTAGGACTTGTAGAGCATGATTTTCGTTTGCCGAGAGAGGACTTTACTTTTCAATTGCCTTCCTAGTCCAAAGTAGTATTTATTGGCAAGAGTGATTATTCGCTGGATTTCAGGGATGATGTTGTTGCTAGTGTTGATTTTGGTTCCCAAATAAACAAAGTCTTTTGCTATTTCGAAATTATGGCTGCCAACAGTAGCGTGGTTGCCAAGGCCCATATACGCTGACTCTTTGCTCGATCACAGCAGGTACTTCGTTTGTCTCATCACCACCAAACCATCTTTACCGCTTCTTTTTCCAGTTTGGTGTAAACAGAACTAACGGCGCGTGTGTTTAGGCCGATGATATCAATGTCATCAGCATATGCCAGTAATTGTACGCTTTTATAGAATATTGTTCCAGAGCGGTTAAGTTCTGCAGCTAGTATAATTTTCTCCAGCATCAAATTAAAGAAATCGCCTGATAAGTGGTCACCCTGTCTGAAGCCTCGTTTAGTTTCGAACGGCTCGGTGCTTCCTAATTCTGACTGAGCTGATGGTGTTGCTCAATGTCAATTTGCACAGCCGTATAAGTTTTGTGGGGAAACCAAATTCAGACATAGCGACATATAGGCAGCTCCTTTTCGTGCTGTCGAAGGCGGCTTAGTCCAGCGAATTAAGACGCAGCGCTGGCTAGGCCATGTTATGCGAATGAAAAATGACGCTCCCGCCAAGAAAGTGTTTCTATCGGAACCCGCCCATGGAAGCAGAGGTAAAGGGCGGCCTCCACTCCGCTGGAAGGACCAGGTGGAAAACTATTTAAATTCCAATGGTGTGAGCAATTGGCGCTATAAGGAAAATATGTGTACACAATTTCATTACGATATGTTAATTTTTCTTTGAGTTATGGCTCCCGAAATATAGAAAATTGCTTAATCATAAAAGGGGCGGTGCCCGCGCCCATTTTTCAAATTTGAAGTTTGTGCTATTTATAGTTATAAATCCACCTGGGAAATCAAATAGCATTGATATAAAGCTCTTTTTTGCAAAGATATGATTTATTTTATTCGTCCACGACCCTTTTACAATATTTTATATAAAAATGTGGCGTGGTACTTAACCCGATTTCGTTAATTTCCTTCAAAGCATTCCTTATAGTAAGGGCAACCTCTCTGCCGAATTTTGTTACGATAGCTTTAACGATTTTTGATTTATGATTAATAATATTTGTAAAATTGATTTTATCACAAGCGGGCGGTGCCACGCCCGATTTTAAAAAATGTTTTCACATTTTATCAAGAGTCTTCTAATTGAAAAACCTGTTTCTAAAATTTTAATGTTGCTTTGTCCGGGTTGTCAACCCAGGATCTTCGGTGTGGTGGGCGGAGCACGCTACCATCACACAACTGTGCACGTGAATATACATTTATGATTCATGAGAAAGTATTTTTTATCGCAACCCGCCTATGAAGAGAGAAGAAGACGGCGGCCCCTACTCCACTGGAAGGACCAAGTGGAAAAAGGTTTAAGTTATATTGGTGTGACAAAAGGGCGCCAGTAAACCCAGCGAAGTAGAGACTGGCGTGCCCTCGTCAGACGATCATAACCGTTTAAACGGTTAAGCGCTAAATAAGTGAATAAGTAGTGAGAGTTTTACCAAATTGTTCTTAACTTTTGCTGCTACCCAGTGTGTTGTGTACACAAGGGTAGGGTATCACTATGAAATTGATGAAAAAATTATAAATATGTATAGTAGTTATCGGTAGGTTTAATGAAACGGCTAATGATCGGCCTATACAGACAATGCCGATCCACTGGGTAATGCTTTAAGCTGTTGTTGTTGTTGACGATAAGGTTACTCCCCGAAGGCTTTGGAGAGTGTTGTCGATGTGATGGTCCTCTGCCGGATACAGATCCGGTACGCTACGGTAACACAGCACCATTAAGGGTGCTAGCCCGACCATCTCAGGAACGATTTAAATGGCCACATTAAACTTTCAGGCCATCCCTCCCTCCCCATCCCCAAGTTCCATGAGGAGCTTGGGGTCGCCAGAGCCTCGTCTGTTAGTGAAACAGGATTCGCCGCGGATAGGTGAGGTTGGCAATTGGGTTTGGAGCTTTTAGTTCGTACTAACCGATGCTTATTATCTTGCCGGGTCCTGTTATGTATGTAAGAAAGTGAGTATCTATGCACTATCCAATTTGAGCTTTAGGTTGCCATGCAATATTGCAACTGTAAAATATGTCAAACAAACACCCCTGCACATAGACAAAGGATTGCGGTGTTGACTTCCGCTTTTGGTTAAATTAAAATTTTAATTAACAATACATAAATATGCAGCCTTTTTGCGCTATCACATATAAGTTGATGCATATGGCTATGTACACGTACACAGAGATACATTTACATCTACATAAATGCATAAAGTTGAATATGGATACTCCAAATGTGTCCATGTATAAATGTGCAAATGAATATGTATGAATTTACCTCTCACATCGCCATCGCTATGGCATGCATAACTAAAATAAAAGTTGTTACGCAAATTTTCACCTCTCTGATGGATAGAAATTGTCAAAGGTGAATGAGTTTGACAGCCATTTTGCAGCACATTCATTAGAATATTGAAATCGATTTTGCCTTGTTTCTAACATAAATTGAGTTTAGTAGTGCAAAAAATCTACGTTTTGAAATACATAAATTGTTTATGTAGTATACTAGAGTGGTACGTTCAATACGAGGATATTACAATGGCTCTTTTAGCCAGCTGCTGATTTGACTGGTACTGAGTTTGGTTTCAATGAAGTGATTATAACCAGATATCTCAAACTTAGTTATCTTTTGAAGATAAGTTTTACAATAGTATTACATTTCTTAAAAAATGCTACGAATTTCTAACTACTTATATCGCCAACAAATGCGACTGAGTACACAATTGAAAACAAAAAAAAATTATAATTCAATTCAATATAAAATTTATTTATAGTACGGACCAACTAGAAGGCAGAAGCTTTTCTCTTGCGCAGTCGCCGAGCCGCTTCATATGATCCCATATATCATTCGAAGAACTTTTCCCACGAACACTCTCCTAGCCGCCTCCTCTGATGTTGTTATCGTCCATGCTTCTGTACTATATACCAGAACGGTACGCTAAGTGAGAAAGGACTTCACTTTTAAATTGTCTACGAAGTCAAAAGTAGATTTATTGACAAGAGTGATTCTCCGCTGGATTTCCAGACCTACGTTGTTATCTTATTTGTGCTAAATCAGTTTCCCAAATAACTGAAGTCATGTTTCGTTTTGTGTTGATTTTCCGGCAGGATAGTTAATCGATGTATATTGGAACGATTTTTCGTCATCCCTCGCAAATTTGTTTTGGAGACAAACATCGAGACTGATGATAGCGCAACGCCGAAACCGGTTTGTTTCCAAACCAAATTTGACCAGGGATGACGGAAAATTGTTCAATATACATGAAGTCTTGTACTTTGCTCGCTTTGCTGTATTTTGTGTTTTAGAGTAACTCCAGTTTTATTCCTAACAGCTTGACTTTTTTTCCACTGAACACAAGGCTTTTTTTCCCGACTTTGTAGGTATACGAGAAATTTTATTGTGCTTTCCTGTCTAAATTTTCTTGACCAACCAAGAGACCTACATAAATTATACAGAAACCTTTTTTTGGCATGTTTATTACATTAGGCCTTTTTTAGTTTTTAGGTAGGATAATTAACATTGTTACTATGAAAGTTGTGATTAGATAAAGTTTTTCCTAACACTCGCAATGGCTCATGCTCACTCGGTTTTGCCCAGGGATTGTAACTTTTTTATTTAACCTTAAATGTAAACAAGTAAGGAAGGTTAAGTTCGGGTGTAGCCGAACATTACATACTCAGTTGAGAGCTATGGTGACAACATAAGGGAAAATAACCATGTAGGAAAATGAGGGAAACCCTGGAATGTTTTTGAATGACATGTGTATCAAATGAAAGGTATTAAAGAGTATTTTATGAGGGAGTGGGCCATAGTTCTATAGGTGGACGCCATTTAGGGATATCGCCATAAAGGTGGATCAGGGTTGACTCTAGGATTTGTTTGCACGATATGGGTATCAAATTAAAGGTATTAATGAGGGTTTTAAAAGGGAGTGGTGGTAGTTGTATAGGTGGTCGCCTTTTCGTGATATCGCCATAAAGGTGGACCAGGGATGACTCTAGAATACGTTTGTACAATATGGGTATCAAACGAAAGGTGTTAATGAGAATTTTTAAAAGGGAGTGGGCCTTAATTCCATAGGTGGACGCCGTTTCGACATATCGCCATAAAGGTGGACCAGGGGTGACTCTAGAATATGTTTGTACGATATGGGTATCAAATGAAAGGTATTAATGAGTGTCTAAGCTTGGCAATTGAGGGCGAGCAGTTTAATAAGAGTTTATAAATGAGTAATTTTTATGTGCTTGTAAGCGTATGAGTCCGTGCACAGTGGCTGACGTACCCGACCAAACGCCCGGGTTGCGGGTCAACTCCCACCCAAGCATTCCTTTTTTAAATTTATAATTATTATTATTAATGGACTGTATGAGTTTATGGGGTTTTGATTTAATGTATTCTTTATTGAGTTGGGTAGTTTTAGTGTTATTGGTGTATTTAAGTCATGGGAGGATGCATAGCATCAGTACACCTTTATTTATTTATTTGGGGGCGAGCACTGGGGGGCTCTGAGGCTTCGCTCATACTGAGCCACCTCCATCCTCTATTTGAAGAACCTTTAAAATGTGATATGGAGGCGAGCACGGGACGGCTCTGAGGTATTGGCACCCCATTTTTTACAAGAAAAAACCTCTATTTATTTATTGGGGCGAGAGTTGGCACTCTGAGGTTTCGCTCTAATGAGTCCACTTCATCTTCTATTGAGAACCCCTTCAAGTGTGATTTGGAGGCGAGCACTGGGCTCTGATGTATTAGCACACCATCGAAGAACCTCTATTATTTAATTTGGGGCGAGCGTTGGGCACTCTGAGGTTTCGCTCTAATGAGCCACCTCATCTTCTATTTGAAGAACCCATCAAGTGTGATATGGAGCGAGCACTGGGCTCTGATGTATTAGCACACCATCCGAAGAACCTCGATTTTAATTAAAAAACTCAAACTATGTCTTTAGAATATTTCACTAACCAGTTGAGAATACAAGCACACTCATGGCTACTGAAACAAACGAACGAAAAATGTTCATAGTTTAAGTCGCTTAAACAATGAGTATTTTAAACGGGCGTGGGGCTTAGTTCTATAGTGGTCGCCTTTTCGAGATATCGCCATAAAGGTGGACCAGGGTGACTCTAGAATGTGTTTGTACGATATGGGTATCAAATTAAAGGTATTAATGAGAGTTTTAAAAGGGAGTGGTGGTATTTGTATTGTGAAGGCGTTTTCCAGATATCGACCAAAATGTGGACCAGGGTGACCCAGAACATCATCTGTTGGATACCGCTAATTTATTTATATATGTAATACCTGCCAAGATTTCAAGGGTTTTTTATTTCGCCCTGCAGAACTTTTTCATTTTCTTCTACTTAATATGGTAGGTGTCACAACCATTTTACAAGTTTTTTCTAAAGTTATATTTCGCGTCAATAAACCAATCCAATTACCATATTTCATCCCTTTTTTCGTATTTGGTATAGAATTATGGCATTTTTTCATTTTTCGTAATTTTCGATATCGAAAAAGTGGGCGTGGTCATAGTCGGATTTCGTTCATTTTTATACCAAGATGAAGTGAGTTCCGATAAGTAAGTGAACTAAGTTCAGTAAAGATATGTCGATTTTTGCTCAGTTATCGTGTTAACGGCCATGCGGAAGGACAGACGGACGACTGTGTATAAAAACTGGGCGTGGCTTCAAACCGATTTCGCCCATTTTCACAGAAAACAGTTAACGTCATAAAATCTATGACCCCCTACCAAATTTCAAAAGGATTGGTACATTTTTGTTCGACCTATGGCATTAAAAGTATCCTAGACAAATTAAATGAAAAAGGGCGGAGCCACGCCCATTTTGAAATTTTCTTTTATTTTTGTATTTTGTTGCACCATATCATTACTGGAGTTGAATTTTGACATAATTTGTAAAGATATTAAATTTTTTGTAAAATTTTACTTTAAAAAAAAATTTTTTTTTAAAGTGGGCGTGGTCCTTCTCCGATTTTGCTAATTTTTATTAAGCGTACATATAGTAATAGGGGTAACTTCTCTGCCAAATTTCATCATGATATCTTCAACGACTGCCAAATTACAGCTTGCAAAATTTTTAAATTACTTCTTTTAAAAGTGGGCGGTGCCACGCCCATTGTCCAAAATTTTACTAATTTTCTATTCTGCGGCATAAGTTCAACTCACCTACCAAGTTTCATCGCTTTATCTGTCTTTGGTAATGAATTATTGCACTTTTTCGGTTTTTCGAAATTTTCGATATCGAAAAAGTGGGCGTGGTTATAGTCCGATATCGTTCATTTTAAATAACGATTTGATATGAGTGCTCAGGAACCTATGTACCAAATTTCACCAAGATACCTCAGAAATTTACTCAAGTTATCGTGTTAACGGGCGGACGGACGGACGGACATGGCTCAATCAAATTTTTTTCGATCCTGATGATTTTGATATATGGAAGTCTATATCTATCTCGATTCATTTATACCTGTACAACCAACCGTTATCCAATCAAACTTAATATACTCTGTGAGCTCTGCTCAACTGAGTATAAAAAACAGTTTTACTGTGTGACTTTTATTTAAAATATAAGTTAAAAGCAATAGTTAAAATTTTGACTTTTCGGCTCGGGACTATCAATCGGTACTGTTGCGTGATCATTCTAGGACCATTTTGGACCTGTTATCAGTATCCCACCGGGACTATTTAAGGAACTAGTATTTCGGGCTCAATTTGGAATTGATGTCTGGATTAATTCAGGACCCTTTCGAAATCATATGAGAACTATTTCTGAATTACTCCAGGAAGATTTCTTCGCTGTTTTAGGATTGTTTTTCGGGTTTATTTCGGAATAATTCCAGAATCATTTCGAAAATTTCAGCGTCATTTCGGCTTCATTTTGAGATCAATTCGGCACTCTGGCACACTGATGTCTTCGGGGCTGTTTCGAAATCACTTTAGGTCATTTCAGGATCGTTTTCGGTATCAATTTGTAAATATTTCGGGATCATATGAATGAAATGAAGGAATGGAATATTTCAGTACTTTTTCGGAATTATTTATGCATAAATTGGGAGCCACCACAATCCCATTTCGGCATACGTTTGGAGATCGATTCGATGACGAAAGAACGGGAGCTGGCATTTATGGGCCTAACTTCAAGAAATTGGTACCAATGGGATGGTACCCCAGCATATTTCAGGCAGAGATCTATGCAATAGAAGGCTGTGGTAGAGAATGTCTGCAGAGCCCTTTTGTGGACTTACAAAAGCACATACCAAGGAAACTATTAATTACATGGGAAACTAAATAATTCAGACGTCACTGGATTGACTGCCCAGGGCAAAAACGGCCAAACTGTTACACTTCTGGCGATGAAAGTATCAGCCAAACTCATTAATCTAAGCAGAGAGTGCCTAAGCACTCTCACTGGATATTATACGCGACACTGTGGTCTACGATATCACCTAGTAAGCTAAATCTATCCGATACCCAAATTTGTCGTTTCTGTGAGCTGGAGCATGAAACACCGATTCTTATTCTCTGCGAATGCGTCGCTCTGGCTAGGCAGAGGCTCTCCCATCTAGGTGGCGTGACTCTTCATCCCTATGTGATATGTAGCAAAAAGCCTGAAGAGGTACTTGGATGCATCAAAAGCCTCCACATACAAAATTTGGCTGAAAGGTCATACACAATAGATCTGCACAAAGGTCTCAGTGCTTCCAGACCTGGTAATAATAATAATCAAGCATATGCAGAATATTCGTAAAAGCCAACAATTGGGACTTTGGACTCAGATATGTGGCTCGAAAGATATACAAACGCAAATTGTTCCACCAATAGGTGGTATCGTACCCACTTATATCAAACTTCCTTTATAAAAGTTAAGTACCCAGGATAATTTGACAAAGTTATATTTGCTTCTATGGATATTTTCATGTTTACTTTTGATAAGAATTCCGAATTCATCTCATTAATAATACCTTAATTACCAGTGCCGATGTGACTCTTAAATCAATTTCCCAACGGTTCTGGAATGATCACCAAAACTGTTG